>QOCX01000039.1:192363-220658 GCA_005959815.1 Sarcophaga bullata | reverse complement strand
AGAGAGAGAGAGAGAGAGAGAGAGAGAGAGAGAGAGAGAGAGAGTGAGAGAGAGTGAGAAACCTACAATTTAACAATTTGTTGCAGCTTTTTTTTTGTTAAAAACAACATCATATCGTTACAATTTCATAGTAAAACTGAATTATGGCTTGTTAAGTATTCTACCATAAAATGGGAAAAAAGAAAACTAAACCCTTAAGGGCTACTGTGAATGAAAACTCCCAATCCATGGCGCAGGAAAATTTTCTTTGAAATTTTTGTAGACTTGTAAAAGGCGGCTTTAATGAAAACTAATAAAAATTATAATTTAGTTGTTACAACTACAACAACACAAACAATATAAAAAAAGAAACTACAACGTAAAAACACTTTAAGGCTTAAATATACCAACCAGCCTATTAAAGACTTAAACCATAGCGGTAATTTGAAACTGTAAAGAGTATAAAGAAAAAAATTAAAAAGAAAACCACCATTAATGCAAAAGTTCATTAACAAGATCAAGTGCAAAAGGTCTTACAATGTTGACAATAATCCAACACCGCCACAGCACTGCATCGTACTGCAGCACGACCACTGCTTCTGCAGTCCCCCACCCAATTCATACTCAAAGCGGTTTTTTTCCATCATTTGTGTGGCTTAGACTTTTAAAAGTTTTTTTTTTGTTATTTTTTAAGTTAAACAACATGTTTTACCACAAGTGCTGCATTGTTATGATTATGAATTTTGGTGCCTTAAAACGTGGCTGATTTGTGAACACAACAATGGGCACAATGAATTTCCTTGGTAGACTTGAACGTAAAGAATCGTGATTTACGGGTAATTTTTGTTTTGTTTTCTTTTTTTTTTGAATAAAAACATCAACTTTTTTAGGTTAAAATATGAAAAGAAATAAAAGAAATCGTATTTAGTTTTAGGCCATGTTTTTTAATGGTTTGAATATTTTCAAAAAAAAAATTTTAAATAAATTCATAAGAGTTTGCTGATATTTGTTAGAAAGTCGATTAGAATTTTAATCAAAATACAATAGTTTGCAAAGAAGAAATAGAGTCCTTCGAACATGGTCCTGTGAACAGTAATATGGCTGACACCGTAACAATGTATACAATATTGTCTGGTACTAACATTCACAGAAAGCATATACGTCATCCCTTTACTATTTTTGTTTCGTTTTTTTAGAAGACGACTTATTTTATAATTAATTTTATAATCGAAAGATTACATAATTATAAGCACAGTTTGATAATTTTATTTGACAAAAAAGAAGTATTTTTGTATAGAAATTGATAAGAAGTTGAACAATCTTTACGGGCTAAAAAGCTAAACAAAAAAAAAAAACTTAAAAACAAAAGCAATGTACAATGATAGTGAAAATATTGTAAAAGATATAAAGAAATTGAAAAACCATAAGCCTTGAAAAGAAAAAAACCACACACATGTTTTGTAATTGAAACAGTACAGTGGTGGACATTAAAAATATTCGCATAGAGACGACAACAACTGGATGGCTGGTAGATAAAGGAGAAAAACGAAATTAAAGTAAATTTTCCGGTATCTTAATTTTTGGTGGCAAGTTGCAGCTGTAGCAGCAGTACAGCAGCAGCATCTGAAGTAACTTAAAACGCCGGCTGTTACATTTTATTTTTTTTTTACATCTACAGCCATCAGTTGGGCATACAATACAACGAAATTGTCGAAAATAACCGGGCAACATAAAAAAGGCGTTGTTGCACTTGTGGCCAAAAGAGAGTGCAACGAAAACTGAAAATAAAACATCAACATATAAAATTTAAAACATAAGAAATGAAATTGATTTTTTCTTGTTATTTTTTTCTTTCTTTTTTTAATACTTTTGGCTTGCTGGTTGCATTTATTAAGACTTTTCTCTCCTTTAAACTTTTGCTTTTTATTTTTGCTTTTATTTAAGCACAACAGGAAAGTAAAAGTTTTATTTTTTTTTTCTTTTTTCAAACTCATTGTCAGTTTTCATTTATATTTAGTAAAGATTTTTATACACAATTTGACACAGCGGGTGATTTTCTTTACTTAATGCCAGTGATTTTTGTTGCAGGTCTTTCTCTCTTTTTTTCTTCTTTGGCATGGTGCTGCAACACAGTGTTTATTAAATAGTCGCCCGTCCAATGAGATTTATTTAGATTAAGTTTTTGTTGTTGTTTTTTTTTATTATCATTTTTTTCTATTTCACAGCCAACTCTTCCAATCAATAATGATTATTTAACTAATGGTAGCGTTATCAGGTAACTTTTGTGGTACTAACACAGTACACCAAGAGTTGACTGGCTGTTAGGCTTGTGTTTTGTGGCATGGTTATGGTTAGTTAAACTTCATGTCCGAATCATGAGATTAAGATATTAATCCGAATTTAAATATAGATGTTGCAGCAACAACAACTGTAGCCATAAGTCTTAGAAATTTAAATAAATTTCATTAAAGTACGATGTGTTTAAAAAATGAATACATATGTATGTATGTATGGGTGTATCTTAATAATATTTTAATAATATTTATTTAAAGTTTAATGAACTTTAATAAATTGTATGGAAATATTTAAATTTGTTTTTTAACATAATCTTAATATTTTAAACGCTTATTAATAATTATTAAAGTAAAACATAAAATAATAATGTTAATGGGTTTGATTAAGAGAAGAAAACTTAAACTAAGTCTTATTTCAACCTAACAAGTGTTAAGGAATTCACAATTAATTTATACCTTAAGTAAATCATATTTTAAATTTTTTTTGTTTATAACTCTTATCAAAACTTTAATCTCTACAAGATTTTGAAAACCTAAAAAATTAATTACAAATTTTTATATTTTATTTTTTTATATCATATTTTAACGAAAAAGTTAAATGTTCCTGATTCCTAAACCTTTGATCTGCACTACTCATTCGGTATTGTATAATAACTATTTCGATTTTATTTATTATTGTAAAATATGTATTATTTGTTTTACTTCCACACGTATTGTTGACTTTGATCATTTCAATTAACCTCCCGGTTTACATACATTGTAAAAAGCAACAACTGCAAACAACAAAAAAAAAAAAAAAAAAAAAAAAATATTGCATTTAAAGTTATAAAACAAAGGGGGTCTCTTTTTATTTCGCCAAAAAAAAAAAAAAATAAGGAAAAAAAAAAACCAAAAACAGACTCAAAAGAAAGATTGAAGAAAACTACCGGAATTTTTTGTTGTAAAAACCGATTTAAAGTTTTTTACTTTCACTTGTTGCAATTAAATGAAACACAACACAAACACAAATACAAGCATAAATAAGCGCAAAAAAATTTATATTTTTCTTTAATTTTTTTTGTTTGTATTTGTATAAATTGCATTGTACTCCTGTTACTGTACAATAGTCACCAAAGCCATTATATGCAATGCTTTGCAGGTTCAAGTGAACATTATACACATTATTGGTCTGGTTGGCGAATTTGGTGCTGTTGGCTGATTTGCCAGTAGATCATGTCCATACTGAAACAAAAAAAAAAAAAAAATCAAATCCATTTGATAGTTCATATGAATTTTTATTTTGAGTTTTTTTGCGGTTTTTATTTTTTGTTTAACCGTATTTTTTTCATTTTTCGTCACATAAAATAAAAATTTACAATGGGATCCTGTTGATTTTAATAAATATTTAGTGCAACGTACAACACAAAAGCTGGCGTTGAATTTAAACAATATTGAATCATTTTTCATTGATAGTGGTGGTTGATAGGTTGATGCTGAATTATTAAGTTTGCACTTTTGTTCAGTACTGGTTTCTTTAATTTGTAAAATGTCTCTAATAGAGTTAAAGAGGTTAAATGGCATTGTTATTAAACAAAGTAGTAATCTTGAAACAAAAGTTTTTCAAAATTTCAAATTTCTTTATCTTCTTCATTTTATTAGTTTGTCATACTTTCAGTTTTATTTCTGTTTTTCTTTTTTTTATATCAAACTTTTATTCAAAATATTTTAATTTCTTAATTTTTTTTTCATTTCCAATTAGTAGGGGCTATCGGCATAAATCTATAGCAGAAAAAAAAAATAAAACAAAACACACAGGCCTTGTATATATTTTCTCAATTTTTGCTACTTTCCCATTCAATTTGTTTGTTTGTTTCAATATAATCCCTAGAGGTAAAATATATTTCTCTTTGAACTTTTACGTTCGCTTTTATAATCTTATTTTCCTTTTTTTTTTTAAATTTAATGAAAGTAAATTAAAATTAAAAAGAAAATCAGACAACAGACAACAAAAATGTAGAAATCAATTGCAATTATTAACTATGGAAAGAGAAAAAAAACAAAAAAAAAAAAAATAAAAAGAATACCGAAATACGCTTCAGGAAGCCAAAATACTGTTAGAAATTCTAATTATAAACAATTTATAAAACGTATTATTTATTTCGAATTTTTTTTTATCTATTGTGTTACGTTTTTGTTTCTATTTTTTGTTTTTCTAACAATACTTTCTGCTGTAACCCCATCAAAAGCCGTGAGAAAGTTACTGCTGTTGCTGTTAGTGTATGTTTCTTCTTCTTAAATGCTGTTTGCAATTTTTAAGTTGAAGTTCAACTAAACTAAACAAAATTAGTAAAATGAGCCATAATTGCAAATAACTTTAAGCTAAAAAGTTTATTAAATACATAGTGAACAGCAACAAACAACAACAACTACTACATTTAATAACAAAAACAGTTTGTGGTAAATTAGTAGCAACTGGCAAAACACAAACATAAATTTGCAATAGCAGTGTTTAAAGCAATTGATATCAAACAACCATGAACACAACAAAGAACAGCATGATCTTCACTTATTGCATAGATTTAGTTAAAACAGCGTTTACACTAGCAAAGAAAAAATAATAATTCTTTTATGTTTTTAATTTAAATAGTTTATTGTACAAAACGAAAATGAAAACGAAAAAAAAAACAATAGAATTGTGTGGAAAATTAATGTTAAAATATCACCTTGAAAATAATTTGTATAAAAAAAAAAATTGTGCGAAAAGACAAACAAAAGTGAGTCTGGAACTATTTGGTGCTAAAATTAATGACAATCAGTTTCAGTATAATTAAGCAGAATGCGGATGGTTTGTTGTTAACAAAATAAACTGTTTCAAAAGTAGGTGAATTTGTTTTTATTATTATTATTGTGTTTAATTTTTTATATGGAGTTACGCAATCAAATTTTTATTAAGAATTTTAACAAAAAGCTCTACTACTTCGGCAATTTTATTGTTGTTCTAGTAATATAAAATACTTTTTTTCATAAAGACCTTTTACAATGAAATTGAAGTTATAATTAAGCGATTAATTAGTTAGAAACTAATTACATTAACATATCGATTAAATTTTTATTTTTTTTATAATGTTTAAATCTTGTCATTATGTACGCAAGACCTTGTAAATTAATTGATTGCAACAGTCAACATTTTTAAGATATCCTCGGCGATATCTGGAGGGATTTAAAATGCATTTAAAATGTTACAATGTTAGGTGATTATCCTTATAGACAATAAACATGAAATTTTTCCTTCTGGCAACTTCTCGTGCAATAGTGAAATTTTTGCGGATTGCATAGCTTGTGACATTGTCTTGTTAAAATCACATACAAGCCAGTACGTACTCTTCAACAGCAAGACAAGAAAAACAAATTTATTGTCATTCGGTAAATTGACAGTAGCGGTTTTAGTTATTTTAGAAAATTTACTCCTCTACCCCATAATACACCCCAAACAGTCACCATTTCCAAGATAAATGGTTTTCCCACAATCAAATCTAGGATTTCCGAGCTCTAGTCCGACTCATGCCGTAGCCTAGTAGGTAGTGTATTGACTTATTAGACGTAAGGCTTCGGTTCAAACCCCAGGTCAGATATCTCCAACGAATCGTAATATGACAAAATATTTTTTCGGCGACATTCTCTCATCAGATTTCTGGCAAAAACTCTGAGATAAATAAAATTGCAATGAAAAGCTTCTCAAAAAAACTGTTGTTCGGAGTCGACTTCAAACTGTAGATCCCGTCACTCATGTGTAAAAATTAATGCAAAACTAGGTTGTAATCCTGACGAAAGGGTTGTAATGATCAATTATGTCAGAATCAGGACCATGCCTGACATTCTTCGGTTGCATATGTACTTATAAATTCTGCTGAATATTTGGTTTTCTTTAACCAAAAATTTCCTTTCATTGCATCTTACATTATACGCATTTAGTGTGGCAACACATTTGATCAGCTTAAACGAAAGCTGTTAATATTTCCTGTGTTTTATTATTTTTAAGCGTTTTTCTAACGTTTTGCTTAATACAGTGTTTGGGTAATTGAAGTAATTGGCGAATTAAATAAACATTAAAAATTTGGTTGTTAACAACATGTTAAATGATAGCTCTGTTAGCCCCTCAGCGTGCTAAAGAAAGTAAAAGAAATATTAAAAATAACAAAGAAAATAAAAAAAGATAATTATTAATCACCTTTGGTTAAAAGCAAAAAATACCTGTGCTGACATTCATATTAAAAATAAAAAAAGAAACAAACAAAAGAAAACAGTTAGAATAAAACAGAATACGGCGACGAAGGAAAAATTTTCGAATAATTAAAGATGATGAATGATTTAAAATTAATATCGCCTCAAAAATAAAAAAAATATTTGGACAAAGAAAGACAAAAAAAAAAGCAAAAATGAAAGTGTTTCTGCCTGTTGAAGAAGAAAGTATTTGAAATAATTTTAGGGGAAAAATCATCGTGTTTTTTTTTTTTTCTTATAAAGTGTTACGGAAAAATGTACTGTTAGTACGAGTATTACACAATTTCTTCACCTGTGATTGATTACAATTTGAAAAGGTGCCATTTCTTTTGGCTGCATTGCATCTTGTTTTATTCGTTCGTTGTTCATTTTGGTATTGGCTTTTCAAGCAGGTCTCTTTAAATACAAAAATAATTGATCGTTTAACCATTTAAAGATGCTTGCCTGTTGGTCTATTGGTTGTTGGTCTTTTGTTGGTACAGATGTATGGAATACACAAATAACTAAGTGAATGGCTTGATGTGTATTGCAAGTGTGCCTTGGCAATTGATTAAGCCAACAAACAACGTTTGCTTACTATTTGTTAACAACTTTTTAACACTCATTAAGGAATTTATTAATAACGTTACGTGTTTATTTTCTATAAATTTCATGTAATTAGGAAATATTTTAAGAAAAACTTAAAATAAATAAAGAAAACTAACTGGCTATTGAGTTTTCTTACAAAATTCTCCTTTTGTGTTTATCAAATAGTAAAATAAACAAATTAGTTGAGTATGTATTATACGTTGTTGATTTTTCTTAACATTTCTTAAGTTTGTTTGTTTGTTTGTTTGTTAGCAAATTACAAAGTGTTGTTGACTTTATTTTTTTTTTCTTTCGTTGTCATTTCGACATATTAAGTAAATATGATAGAAATTTTGTTATAAAGTATTATGACATCTAAAGAGGCTTTACCGCAAATAAACAAATCAAAAGGCTTTCTCTTCGCTTGTAACATTTTCAATAGATTTTGTAATAATGTTTTATAAAATAAATCAATAATTGAGTAATTTTTATAGAAATATATTCGCTGTTATAATACCTTACTTAACCAATTTATTATTGCTGCTGTAATAATTGTGACTGTAGCTCTACATCAAATATAGTTATGGGAGTGTACAAATTGATTTCGATTATAAATTAAATTTTTAATTTCCAAATTAGTCGTTTAGTTTTGTTGTAAATTTGATTTGATTGTTATTGTGATTGTAAAACCAATATTTTCATTACCCTTCTCTCCATGTCTATTGAATTTGTTTCCTTTTCAAGGTCTTTTTACCCAATTTTTTTAAATTTCTGTTTTTTTTTGAAATTTTTTTTCTCTGTTTGAAAAAAAAACTGGAAAAAAAAAGAATTAAAAAAAAAACATTTAAAATTATTCAAATATTTGTTTGTATTTTTAACTTTGACATTGTTACTATTTCTGTCTATGTATACATATAGTACCTAATTTGTGTGTGTGTGTGTGTTTTATTTTTTTGCCATTTTCTTTAAATTAGTTTCGGTTTGTTTTTGTATGTTTCCAAAAATAAAGTCACGTTTTCAGTGTAGATCCTAAATGTCTAAACATACGCTTTAAATTGGCTAGAAAACAATTTACAAATGACTACTGCTGTTTTGTATTTGTATTTGTTTTGTTTTGTTGGATTTTTTTTTCGTTTCTCAATATTTAAAACAAGAATACAGAAGTTAACAAGAAATAAATAAAAAAATAAGAAACAAAACAAAATAAATTAAAACCTGCTGGAGTTCAGTTTCTGTTTTTGAAATGCAAAAATGTGTTTTATTTGTCGATTTACTTAAGACAAGAACAACAGCTTAAATGAGCTTAACACACGCTAATAAGAGTTTAATAATGAATTCAATTTTAAACACAGCAAATCAATGTGTTCAATATTAATCAGTTGGCTGGCATGTATGTACACAAGTTAAGATATATCAAAAGACTTAAGCAAAAAACTTTTTTTTTTAAATATTTTGTATTCTGATAAGTTTGAGAGTAAATATTTTTTTTTACTTAAAATATAAACGAAAATATCTTTGACGTGTCCGATTCCATAACATCTCTTCCTTAATGTTTTAAAAATGGATTATTAATTCTATCTAATCACTTCCAGTGGTATTTGAAAATTACTTTGAAATTTTTTCGTTGTGTCAATAGCCTAGTCTGCACCCGCTAAGTGAAATTTTTTCAAAGTAGTTTTTGTTTTTATTTTTATTTGTTTATTTTTAGCCACACTAAATGTCAATATGCTGTGGCAAATGTTTATTTTCTTTATTTTTATTCGCTTTCAACATTGTAAAAATGCAAAAAAAAAGTAAAGAGCAGAGCATTAGTACACAATGTCACACTAATTCCCGATTGGATATTTGCCAAGTTTTCCTCAACACAAATTTGTTTGCTGTTGGTGTAACCAAAGTTTATTGACTCTAGGTTTCAAAGATTTCAAAAGAAAATTGCAAAAGCACAAAAAACAAACAAACAGAGGGATTTTAAAGATAAAAATCTTCATTTTCACAATAAACATGGTCGGCTATTGGTTGACATATTAAATGAATGAAAAATAAATGAATTCGTTGCTATCAACAACATATCCATCTTCATACACCAAAAAAAAATTTCACTGGGTCAGTATGCCAAAGGTTAATCAATATGTTTAGAGAATATTTTAAAAAATATGTTTTTCTAGCTCTTCGAAAAAAAAAAGAAAATCGTGCTTAAAAACTTAATCAATAAACTTTCAAATAGGGAGAGTTTAAAGTGAAAGACAAAACGTAAGAAGATTACAAATTTAATTAATAAATGTGAAAATACTGACAATTTCGACACAAAAAAAAAAAAATAAAATAAAAATAAATAAAAATTAAAAAAGTAAATAAATATTGTATTAGTTATTAATTATTGTTTGTACAGTTTCAGACAGGTGTAGTGTATGTAGTGTTGGGTAGTTTAGTGGCTGCTTATACAAGTTGTTTAAGTTGTAAGCCTGTATACTTACACCACTTATGTATGCATAGATGGGAGTGTGTGAATATGAATATGTTTATTTGGATTTACAACTTTCTTTCATAAGCATACACTGACTAACTATCTAACTGACTGACTGTGTGACTCTGTGACTGACTGAGTGTCTGAGTAAATGAATGAGTGCATGCATGGAGTTGTTTTATAAATATATGCACTGTGAATTAATGAAAATTTAACCTCTTTTTATTGTTATTAACAGACAACGACTATTGCTATTTAAAATAATTTTATTAAAATATTATTAATATAAAAACAATAACATCCCCTTTCCCTCTACCCCTTCCGTGCCAATACAATGTAAAGGGGGGGAAGAAAAAATGTCTGCAATAGTGGCACTAAAGTAAAATATGATAATGATAATAAGCCTGAATTGAAATGTATTTCTTTTAGCCACCACTGCTGCTATCTATGCCGGAAAACATATTTGCAAATAATGTTCACATTTCTTCACTCTCTCTCTCTCTCTCTCCCTATTTTTTTGTTTTTTGTTTTCCAACATACAATAGCAGCCGAACTTAATATTTTATTAATAACATGCAACACAATTTTATTTTATTTTCTTTTTTTAAAATTTTTTGCTTTTGTTTTTTCTTGAATATATTTTTTTTGTGTGTGTGTGTAATTATGAAACTTGCCAACTTGCCACATGCGTTGCATGAAGTACCCATGCTCTGTAATAAATTGTAAGTTCAGTAAATTAGAAATAGGTTTTAAGATAAACATACAACTTGCCAAGCACCAAGCACCAAGCACCAAGCACAGTGATTTCCTTTATTTGTTAACATAATTTGTATTGTTCGCTGTTTCGATAACCCATTGATAATATAATGTAATGTATTGTATGTACAAATGTACGTACATTTATTCACTAGCGTTATATATATTCGCAAGCATATCAATATAGATTTTATTTATCTACTTAAATAGTAGATTTCAATTTCAATTTTAGTTTCAATTTGTTTTTTGTGCGTTTTTTTATGATATTACAATTGCATTGTTGTTGCTGTTGTTGTTGGGTTATCATCAATCATTTGTTTAACGAAGCTTAAAACAGATTTTTTGTTCATCCATTTACCACAATGTTTTTAGCATTTTGTTGTTTTTCTGTTTTGTTTCTTATATCCACATGAACATTATGAATATGAGCTGAGATGTTTCAAGAGAATTTATTGTTGACTTGTATGTACAATTGTTTAAAGCAAACAATAGCGTCTAACAATAAAACAGAACCTACAGAACATGCATACACATGTGTCTGACAAACATCATAAAATAGCAGAACATTTTAACGGATATGGTTGTTTTTGCTTTGATATTCAAATCAAAATCAAAAAGATGCTTAAAATAACAACAACCAAAATACCAAATTCCTTTTTTTTCTTTTTTTTTTTGTTATTGTTATTGTTTGTTATTTTTATTCGATTTTTATTCATTTGTTCAAATTTCATTGAAGCTGTATTGTTCGTCAAACTTGTTATTGTCGTTTGTCGTAATTGTGTAAACCGAAACAAAACAAAACAAAACAAAACAACACAAAAGACTTAAGCAAGAAACTTTTTTATAAGTTGTTTTGCCTTCGAAAACAAAGAAGATTATAAAACAAAAATTCTTATATAATTTTGTAATTTTTTTCAATATTTTTATAATTATTTGTGATTCCTTTTAACATTATAAAGCATTCTATATATGAAGAGCTCTGTCATATAATAAATTAAATTTAAAAAATATTTTTTTATTATAAATTGTTTATTTAACACAAAAGATTATTAAATGATTTGTGTTATAATAGTTGTGCATAAATAATTAATAGGAAATGTTTTTTTTTAATAAAACGTTTAAATAGCAAACCTGCTATGCATTCTTATTGTTTTTAGAGTTACAATGCTTCTTCTGAAGCATAAATAGTTGTATTGATTTACAGCTATCGCTGATTATAGTATTCGAGAAGTGGTAAAGCAGCTCTAAACTTGCCTTCAAAGAATAAAAATTTGGTTAGAATTTGAAAATTCTATGAAAATTATACGAAATATGCCAAGTAGCAGTCGTAGTTTAGTAGGTAGTGTGTTAGCTTATTAGACCTAAGGCCACGGTTTAAACTCCAGGTCAGACAGCTCCATCAAAACGACTTCCTTTCAGCAGATGTCTGGCAAAAGCCCTGAGAGTAAAAAAAAATTGCCATAAAAAATTTCTGAAAAATCTATAATTCGGAGTTGACTTTAATCGGTAGGTCTCTCCACTCAGGCATGAAATTAACTCACACCAGATAAGTGGCGTGAGAAGCTAATGACCAATTACGTATGGTATGTATGTATGTATGTATGTATACATGTATGTATGTATGTATGTGTATGCTAAATAGATGATATAATGAGACAAAGAATTCTTTTTATCATGAACTTCAAAATCGTTAAAAAGGCCCTATTCTTTGTATTACCTGTCTTCACCTCTTACCCAGTTTGCTTAACAACGTTATGCCATTTTAACAAATCTCAACGTATTGCCAAATCATATCAATAACTGCGTAGGCATCAATAATATTGCTGTCATCGATTGCAACATGAAAATTGCATGAAAAAATGAAACAAAAATTTAAGAAAACAAAAACTGCAACAGTGTAGAAATATATACACAGGCTGCCAGCTAGTTGCACGTCTAAAATATGAATTGACTGTGCAGCATTTTGAAAGGAAATTAAAGGAAAAAGCGAGGAAAAAACAATGCATCATACATATATCGTATAGAGANATGTATGTATGTATGTATGTATGTATGTATGTATGTATGTATGTATGTATGTATGTATGTATGGAAGAAAAAAAAGATGAAAATGGGAAATCAAAATAATCATTCAAACATATTAAAAGAAAACAAACAATTGCGAGGAAATATTTTTAATTGATAAATTATTACAAATACAAAATAATAATAATTACAATAATAATAAAATAACAACAATAATTTTTCTTATTAAACAATTTCAAATCATAAAAACGTTTAATAGGGTTTGCTTTTCAAACAATTTTTTTTGTTGTCTTTTGTTAAAAAACTTAAGCAGTTTTGTTTTAAAGTGTTGAAACCCTTAGGTAATGTTGTCAGTGTGGCATTTAACATAATAATTTGATTAAAATTTTAACACATACATTATCTATAAAGAGTGAATAATTTATTTAACCATTTCGATTTTTATTTATTAATTGGAAATGTTAAGCTAGTGTTGTTTTTTTTTTTATAATTAAAAATTTTACAAAAAAAAAAAAAGAAATAAAATACATATTGACATACTTTTTAGGTTTCTTTTATTATTTATTTTGTTTGTTGGTTTCCTTTTTTTTATAAATTCAATTTCATCACTGAATTTATAAACAATTTATCAATCGTTAAAACACCAGCTGCTTTTGTTGCGCTGTACTGTACAGCTGCTTATTGATTGATAATGTAAATGTTTTTTTTTTTGACGAATTAATGAAAACTATAAAAAATAAACACAATTTTCCTTTGAAATAAAATTAAAAATTCTATAGAAGTAATAAGAAAATTTAATTATTAAAATACAACGTGATTAAAAAAATGTGATGAATATTATAAGATAGGACCGTACTATGTATGATTGGACATGATTAAGCAATATTTCATTGATTATTATTTTCTAAAGGGAAACCACCTTCTTAAATGCCATTGTGTACACAAACGTAGATTTTTTTTATAAAGTTTACATAATTTAAAAAATTCTTTAAAAAAGTTTCCATTTTTTTCAATATTTTTTTTCAATTCTATTTTAAATCCGCTTAGTGCTTAAGATTAATGTCAAGGCTTTCAATAGGCTCAAAAGTTAGTGCACTCTTAAGTTATTAAAATAATGTTTATTTTATATGAAAAACAACTTTCAACATCTTTTTTATTCGTTTTTATTCGTTTTTCTAAATCGTTTTCTAAGCAAATAAATTAAAATAAAAACACATGCTCATTATGTCCATACACATGTATGTATGTATATACGTGTGTTTAAAAGTTTTTTTTTTTTGCATTTTTATCGGCTTAAACTCCAAAATGCAAATGCTAAAAACAATTTTATGAATGTCTCTGTTATTTAGATTTATTCCATACAAACCATTTTTTTTTCTTTTTCATTTTCGTTTTTTTATTTTAAATAATGACGTGCGCCTGTGGTGTTATAAAAATGCATATTTATTGTTGCACTCAGAGAGAAATGTTAGTAAAACTTTTGCAACAAACATATGTGCCTTGAAAAATTGAGTATTTATAAGTGAATATATTATAATTGCATAATAATTTTAGAAGCTTTCCAAAGGCTATGACTATAAATTGATAATAAATTAATGTTTCAAGGTCTTTATATTCTCAAATCGTTTACCAGTTCGCTGTGTGATGATTTACTTTGATATTGTGGAATCAAATGCTTATTAGACGTGAGACCACGATGCCAAACCCAGGTCAGACATCTCCTTCGGTGGAGAAACATGAAAAGTATTTCTTCGGTTGCTTCCTCTCAGCAGTCTTTTGTTAAAATCTTTGGGAGTAAATTAAATTGCCATGAAAAAGTTTTTCAAAAATCTGTCGTTCGGAATCGACTTTAAACTGTAGGCCCTGCCACTCATGACACCCTAACGTATGTCTGTACGTATTTTCAGATGATTTAGATCAGCGTTTATCAGAATGCTTCATGCTGTAGAAAGAACTTTGATGTTGTTTCTTCTGCTATATATGTCGCTTAGGTCCAAGTCAATCGTCTTATAATTTCAAGTATCCTTTAAACTGCAATTATTATAGGATTTTGATTGGAACTTCCAATCAAATACTCTCGATAGTCTTAATAAATTAAAAATTTAAACCTTTTTTAACAATCATAATTAAAAACTCTTTTTTAAAAAACTGAATCTTGTTTTATTTATTGCCACTAAATTAATAGACAAAAAAAAAAGAAGAAAAAAAATATTTTTTTATGGGTGTCTAATGCCACTTATAAATATGCAAATGCAAGTGCAAATATTAATATGTATCACCATGTGCGTTTTTCTATGTATGCATCTATATATATATGTAATATATTGTATTATCGTGACTTTAGCATATTAACTAAAAATTTAATGGTATTCTTAGTCTGTAGTTCTATTAAACATTCGTATTTTATTCTTGTATGTTTTTGATTTAAATTGTTGGAGTTGTCTTTCTTGAAGGTGTTCTTTTTTCTTTTTAGTGTCTGCTTGTTGTCTATTTGATCTTCGATTTAACAATTTTATTACAACAACAACAAAAATGTATGAAAAAATAAAATCTAGAGTAATATTATGTGAGACTGGTTTAGTTACCCTGCCACAAATTAACGCTCAAAAGAATATCTTTTTTATTTTATTTGATGTCTGTGTTCAAGCCACAACAATAGAAAAACAATAACAAAATCTGATTTTACAAGTAGAAAAAACTTTAAACTACACAAACAAATAATTATTCTTTCTAATTGTGAAAGAAATACTTTAAAAATTTTCTCTTGAATCGAGAAAGAGAAAAATATTTTTTTTTTCAGAAAGTCTATGCCAAAATTTCTACTTCATTTGTATTGAATTTTTTTTCTTTTTTTTTTGTAAATTTTAATTATTGTCTAGTGATATTTTTATTTATTTATGTGCGTAAAATCTTAATTTTTTGTTAAGGTACAAAAAGTTATTAATGTTTCTATTATTATTGGTCATATTAAGGTCAACATTCTAGCGCAAGTGAACAACACACTCAGTAGAACACAAAAATCAACAAACAAAAATGTCACAAACAATTTTGCTATAAAAATAACTGAATTTTATTGTAAAAGAAATAAAAAAAACATTAAATAGAGCATATAATTTCTCATCTTGTCAGTTTTGTATGTTTAACACCTCAGGTGTCTTTATTATGTTGGTCAATTGAGCTTTAAGTGTCACTACAAGTCATTGTTAAACGAAAGAATTTTGTTCTATCAACAACTAAAGGCCTTAAATAGCTTTGAGTTTTTTTTTTAATGGAAATTATAAATAAAGATTCTCTATGTTGAGGATGTTTTCATTTTTTTTTTTGATAAGCTGAACACCATAAATGTTTTCCAAATTAAAAGTTAAAATTTTAATTAAATCGTTTGATTGTTTAATAATTATGTGGGAGTCTTTCCATTAAGGCAACTTGTTAAGTTATTCAATAGTCTTACTTAAACATAAATTTGTATAGAAGCTCAATACTAATTGCAAATATTTTTCAATTTTTTTTTTTTGTTTTCAGATTTCTAAACTCAAGAATATTGAGCTGATAAATAATACAAAAAATGTCACAGCAACGAATCTACAGAAATCAACTAAAATACTCAACAACAACAATAACTCACATCACAATAATGATAAGGAAAATAGTATTAATGAAAATAACAATGAGAATTTAATAACCATCATACACTTGCATGCTAGTAATGCTGCCGATGATGATAAATGTTTGAATTTATTACAAAAACCACCACGTCATGAACCACCTTTAATGCTAACCATATCAACACAAACAGACGACGAACATTTGCCTAATAATATAGCAAATACAGTAGAAAATGTGTCAAAAACAATTGCAACAACAACAACGTCAATGTCAATAGCATGCGATGAAATCGATCAATTTGATGAGCAGCATATAACGCAAGAGTTGACACAGCATTTAGAAAATAAAGCCATACAAGATGCTAAAGATCATCACAATCATCGTCATCATCATCATCACCACCACCATCACCATCATCAACATAATCATTCAGATTCCGATTCGGCATTATCATCTGCACCAACCAGTATAAGTCCTCAACCGCCAGCAAATGGCGAAGAACCTACAGATATTTGGCAAACGGTAAGTTATGTTTTCGTCAATTAATTTCAATTTAAGAGATATTGATGATATTTTCTTAAATACTCGAATAACAATAAACGGTAATCTCTCAAAGATGGAATTAATAAGATTTCTTACAACTGAACTCTCATCAGATTAATACAAACTGGTTCATCATATCACAGAGATGTATTCAGTTCATCTAACTCTTTGTAGGAAAAAAGCCCTTCTTTGTATGTGAGGTATACGGTACATTAGGTCCATAAATCTTTATATAATTTTTAAATTAAAAAATATTAAAATATTTCAGAAAAAAATAAAATCTAAAATCGTAAATTTTAATATTTGTCGCTAAAACGATCATTAATTTCCTTTATTGATTGACCTTTTTTTTATTTACTAGATTTACTTTGTTTCGAAAGTCTTCTTTAGCAAACGTATGAAATAAACAGGCCGTCCGTCAATTGCGAAAAAAATTTCTTTGGCCTTTAACCACATACGAAAAGTTTGTTGCTTAAGTCTTTTGTTACATCTCCTGGCCGTCCTATTACATTCAAATAAAAGAGTAAATAAATACACAATTTCACTTTTCCACTAATAAATCAATTTAAAAATAACCAAATAAATAGCAAAAAAAAGTTATTAAAAAAAAAGAAATAAAAAATTAACCACCCAAAAAGAAACAAACAGAAAGAAGAAAAACAAAAGAGAAAAAGAATGCAAAAAATACACATTAGTTTAGTGACTTTGCTTTTAGGCATTGACAATGCATTTTGGCTCAATGACACATATTTATAACGTTATAACAATACCAACAACCAACAATCAACAACAAAAATAACAAAAACGAAATGTAAAATCAAAAATTCAAAATAAAATGAAACTGAAAACCAGGCAGACATGCGATTTATATGCAATTGTTAAATTGGAAATGAAAATAAAGATAAATAGATGCTAAAAGAGAGAGAGAGAGAAAGAGGTAAAGAGAGAGGTAGGGAGAGAGAAAAAAAAAATATGAAAAAATCTCACGATCATTTCAGGGCCACTAACAATTCCGATGCCAGACAATACATGCCATATAAATGGCTAAAAAGATGTATACGTTAGGCTGCAAGTTGATGATGGTACTTCAATAAGCCACGTCTTTTATCATAGAGACCTTTTGTGACAATGCCAAAGCTCCTTTTTGGCTAGAGGTCTTTGCCTTTAAAGTCTGCCACCAAAAACAATAAAAATCATACAAACTTTACAACTACACTACACTACAGACTCAACAAAGATGGCAAAACATATGATAAAAAAAGTTCAAGACCCACAGGCGTAACTTAGTTACCACTATTATAACTGCTTGTATGCTGTAGTCCGCATACTTGTATGGTACATGCTTTAAGTTTTAGTCAAAAGCATCCTTTACTAAAGAAGAGTTTTTTGTTGTGGTTGTTTTATAGCTGCCGACAAACGTATTACAATAATATTTTAAACTTGAAATGAAATACATTTACAACAACAAAATAAGCAACTAAAACCTAACAGTGTGTCTGACAGTCTGTTGGCAGTAACAATGAAGGTGGTTTCACACTCATAATAGTAAATGACCACATTTATGGCCTCTTCTTTTTCAAAAGTCAAGCCAAGAAGTTGCAATTTTTAAATGTTTTTTTTTTGTTTCTGTCTTTCTTTACATTTTTAATTCTTACAAATACAAGTTATAAAGTAAAAATGAAATTCTGGAAAACTAAACTGAATAGGATTTGTTGTAGAAATATTTATATTCACAAAAAAATAAAAAACAGAAGTCTTTCTTATATTTAATCATAAGTTATCTTCTCTAATTCGTTGATTACAATTTGCAGATGCGCAGCTATACAAACGATATTGAAAAATTACAAAAGGAAGTTGACTCGTTACAAAAACAAAATGACCACCTGAAGCAGGAGTTAAATATGGCCAAGGATCAAATTATCGAACTGGAAACAAATGCAATGGAGGTAGATAAATTTCGATAGAACTTAAGTGCCATGTTTTACGATTAATTATGTCGTTTTTTAATTTCTTGCACAAATTTCTTTCACAGAATGCAAACAACACAAAAATACCACAGTTAATGGAACGCATCAGATGTCTGGAAGAGCAGGAACATCAGCTACAAGCTGAGGCTAATGATTTGCGTGAACAAAATGAATTATTGGAATTTCGCATACTGGAATTGGAAGAAACCAATGACAAGGTAGGTGTATTCATTATATTGCCATCACTTTAATATGTTCTCCCATAAAGTAGGCTACACATTTTACACGAAAAATACTGATTGGCTCGGTAAAGTAGGCAAAAGATGTTTTCATTGATATCAAAAACAACAAAAGAAATCAACAACTGTTGCCTATTGAGTGCATCAACTGATACTTATGTTAACAGAGGCTGTTAACATGCATGTAGCCACTGTGATGTGTCTATAAGTCAAAGGTTTAATCTGTTTTTGTTAAAACTTTCAAAATAAGAAAAAAAATTGTCAGATTTTATATTCAAAACATGATTAATTAGCTTGTGAAACCTTAAGTAATCGGGGACTCGTAAGAACAAGTGCTTTTTTAAATATTGTTTTTGAGGTTTTCTTAATTAATTTCTTATAAGAACGAAATTTGTAACTTTTTCTTATCTTATCTTCTTATTAGAAGTATCTTAAATAGTAAGAAGCATTTCAAATTTTTTCCGTACTTAAGGAAAAGTTCTCTTGCATTCTCCTCTCTATATATTTGATATGAAAATTATTCCTGTGAGTATCTTCGAATCATAATCATTATTTTTGCCAAAGTCACGTTTTTTCTATAAATAAAGATTTGCATGCAATAACAACAACAACAACTACAACAACACTAGCAATAGTATAAAATTAATCAAATAAAAACCGCCTTTTTGCCCGTTTAGAAGAAAATGAAATCAGGTTTTATTGTCAGAAGAGAAAAAAAAACATAAAAAATTATGAAGGAAACGTGATTGGTATAGTTTACTTTTAACCTAAACCATCATAGGAAATACCATTAAAATAGAGTTAAAGGTCAAAGGTTAAATACGACTAAAAGCCAATCATATTTCGTAGTTTATATTTCTTAATTTGAGGCTAAACTCCAAAGTTTAACACAAACAAAGCCAAACATTTATTTCAATGAAATCAAATGAATTATTTTTGTTTTTTTTTTTTATCAGAAAAAATGTCAATTGTTTGTCAGTTTACTAAAATAAAGAGAGAGAAAGAGAGAGAGAGAGAGAGAGTTAGAGAGAAAGAGGTAGAAATAAAATAAAAGGAGGGCGTGTAGCATGTAACACATAAATTTTATTAGTTTTTATTGATCTAAAACCGCTCACAATTCCATTCAGTAATTTCGGTTTTCTATACGGCACTCAGAAATTGAACATTTATAACCTCGAAGGTGACATTCTGTATTGGAATATGAAACATAAAAAAGGGGGGAGACAATTTAATTTAATGTTCATTCGATATGATTTTTTCTTTTTTTTTTTATTTTCTTTATAAACGACCATTGCAGATCATAAATCTAATAATATGTCAATGGAGACAAGTTGTTTAGTTGTTGTTATTCTTGTCATAGCCTTTGTTTCGTTTCAAATGTGAAAAGAAAAAATATATTATCGTGGACACTGCCATGACTCAATATTTTATGAAAATCTAAATAAAAACAAAAAAAAAAGCAAAAACAAAAAATGTATGTTCATTTGATTGTGTGTTACATTTATTTGTTGTCCATTCATTTATTTGACGCCACATGTGTATGAATAATTAACACTTAAATTTAACAATATTTTTACATGTTCAATTCGAGTTCAATAACTCGCATATGGTGATTTGTATAAAAGGAATTTGTAGGAATCTGTGAGAAAATATTAACTGTTTTAATAATATTTTCACACACTTTTGTAATTTGTTATACTCGTAATGAAATTAAACAAACAACGATAAAAAAAGAACAGTCAGTCAAATTTTAAAGTTTGTTGCCTTAAGTCTTTTGATTGCACTTTATTAAGTGTAAGAGAATAATTCAGAAATAATAATGATTCTTTAATTTTTAAGCCTTTTAATATTTTGCTAAAATCATATATTTTTTCAGCTGTGAATTTTGGCATGGAAGAGTTTGTTTGCAAAGTCTTTTGTTATCATTATTTAGTATATGAAATGAATTTACTTTTTTATTTTGATTTCAGAGGCTTTATCGATAAAACCTTTTAAATAATGTCTCATGTAAATATGGAGTTTTTAATTTAGGGAAACGGATTTTGGTAATTTGTGCCCGTGAAATCAGCTTTGATGTGATGATTGTTGAATACTTTGAATACTTTTTCGTTCGAAATTTTTTCGGTACAAATAGATTGTGAAGTAATGGTCTTAAAAGCAAAATAAATGCATTTTTCTTAAACAAATTATTGTAGCTTTAAAGTAAATGATTTTTAAGACTATTAACGTGAAAAAATTCAGTGCATTCAGTGAGCTGCTATCTTATGAAAGACATTATGCTCTATTTTGGGTACTAAATTAAAATTTGATTAATTTTTCGTCTGATTTAATTATTTCTAAGCATTTGTAATTGCAGAAACTTCTATTTAAATAGTATAGTATTGATTCAAAAAGTTTAATATAATTTAAGATATTCTACTTTGATTTCAAATTTAGTAATCAGCAGCACATAATTTAATCCACAAAAATATATCATGTTATGTTTACTTTTTCTATGATATTTATTAAATTGTTTATTTATTAATTATTAACGCATCTCTTGATCATATGAAGTAATCATGATTTTTGTTTAGATGGTCGCTTTAGCTTGTCGTACCTTTAAAAACACAAATTGTTCTCCTTACATAGTAAGTAAGCTTAGCAACCCACTCATTATTATTATTTTTGAAAGAAACAACATCTTCAGTTTACAGCAACAACAAAACAACATAAACCAGATAATTTAATTAATGTGATGACACCATAAAAATGTGTTGATCGCCGAATTTGCTTGTAAAGCCTTAAACTCCATAAAATTTCAAGTAAAAATACAGAAAACAAAAGAGAATACAACCACGCATTACAAATATATACAAAGTTGTATTTATTTAAATGCACGTGCATAATTGTAGTTAAAAACAAACGACAAACATAGCAAAAACTATACAATGTGAGTCATTAAAGAATCTCACAAGTATTGTATTGATTGTGGCAAGATCAGCCAAACAACAAATAAACGTAAAGTCATTTTGGCGCGCAGTTGTAAGAATAATAAAAACAACAATTTTAATATTAAATAAAAGAAAAACAAATAATGATTATTTTAAGGCAGGGTTTCTATGCCGAACACACATGCAAACGACTTTAATATGCATTTAGTTTAACATACAACAAGATTGTAGTGTAATACAAAAGGCCTTATGTCTCAATTCTTAAAAAAGAATTTCAAATCTAATATTTTAATTTATTTTCCGAGTAAGAAATTAAATTAAAATTTTGTTTTTTCCAAAAATGTCTTATACGGCCTTTTTCAAGGCTTGGTTTTTGGCATATGTATGTATGTGCTCTCAACTTAGTTTGTATTTATTTTTTGTTTAAACAATTGTTGTTGCTGTTATGCAGTACAATGTTAAACATTTAAGTTGTTTTTTTTTCTTCTAAATACTAAACAAAACTGACCATTTATGCAGAAAACGATTGTCAGTTTAAAAATGTTTTGAAATTGTGGGAAGTTTTTATTTTTTTTTTATTTTTATTTTTCATTTAATACAACACAAATTATTTTTAATACCTACAAATGAAACAAAATGAAACTTTTTAATATGAAATAATAATACGTGGATAATAGTTTATTGGTTTTTTGTTACTAAAATACTTTTGCAAATTGAATTAAAAATCGTTTGTTTAAAATCTTTGAATACTTATTGACCGCAGAATAATACGGATCTGAGAAGATAAACAAAAGGTATATGCGCTCTTTTAATAACAAATAAATTCTCTTGAGTTCTCTGGTGTTTACTTTTAAGCCAAATTTATTAAATATTAGTAGTACGAATATTGCGTTTTTTTATTTAGAAAAAAAAAAACACGTCAAATCTTAATACATGTAAAATGATTCTTATAATAGGAAACCAGAATGATTGAATTGAAGTATTGAAAAAAATTTATGGTTTTGTATTGGTTTTTTTTAATTTCGTTTTCATATGTGTAAACATAAGCCATATGCGTTGCACTGGGTTTTAAGCATTTTTAAATGCGTATGTTTCTTAAGTCTTTTGATTTTTGTTGGTAACATACATGTTTTAATGCTACCTTTGAGCAAAATTTAATGTAAACATGAAAATAATTCTATTCGAGTAGTTTAAAGAATTAGTTCGAGGCCTATTTCTCTTTGGGCAGATAATTTATAGAATAGTATACTACAAGCATACCACAATTGTTGCTATTAAAATTGCTCAATTACATATATTACATATATTGACATTCCTTTAAACAACTCAATTGAGTTTAACTGAATTGAGTTATCCCCATTATTCTAAACTCATGAGTGCCCTGGTAGTGTTAGACTATTAGTATCAGAATCGTTGATTAGATACTCACAAAGGCAACTGGTATGTAACATTCGTAATAATAAGTTCGCTTCAATCCATACAATACATACATAATTGGTCATTGCAACCCTTCAGTCAGGTTTACGATCTAGTTCTCGCCCCACTTGTGTGTGCTAATTTTATACATGAGCCACGAGACCTACAGTTTTAAGTCGACTCCGAACGACAGGTGTTTTTGTGAAATTTTTATTTACTCTCAAAATTTTTGCCAGAAATCTGCAGAGGGAAGTCACTGACTTCATGTATAAATAAACATTACAAATAACTATTGAAAATCGCTAATTTTTAAAACCAAAATCAGCCAATTTTACACTACTGCTTCAAACACGAACTGTATGAATGAATTTTATTTCATTCTGTTTTTTTTTCTTTTCTTGATTTGCTGTGATCAAGCGAACGTTACTTTTTTTTTTTTGGTTTTTTTTGTTTTTTTGTTTGGTTGCTATTTTTGCTATTGTTGTAGTACAATGTGAGTGAGTCTAATGTTTTAGTTTTCTATTTGTTATTGTTTAGTATGAACGTGAATTTTACAAACAGCGCTTGTGCCAAAATAACGGAGTTAAATGGAAAAATAAAAATAACAAGAAGAAGAAGCCTATAACGAACGGTTAAAATTTGAAATTTGAAAGAAAAAAAAAATACTGAAAACGAAATAAAAAGCAACAACAATAAAAAACCATTTAAGCACGTTACAATACAACAACAGCAAACAACTGCAATAATAATAATGATAAAATATAATAAAAATTACAAGTTAAACCTTAATTTGGCCAAAGATAAATATTAAATTTATGTTTTTTTGTTTTTCTTTTTGTAAAAAATTGAAAAAAAAAAACAAGAGAGAAAATAAAATGTAAAACAATTAAAATGATAAATGGCGTTAAAATTTTTTTTTTCAATAACAATCGAATCCATTTGTGAATAAGAATCCCAAAACAGTTTAAATCAGAAAAATATGAAAAATTCTGTTAACGATCAAAGAAATTTATTTGCAAAATAATTAACAAGTTAAAGATTAATTTAAGAAATCTTTGTTCATTAAGTGTATTTAAAAATGGTTTAAAGGCAAATCCAAAAAAAAAAAGAAAAAAAATCCAAAATCCGAAAACCAGTTTTAATTATTTTTATAATTAAACTTCATACTTTTCTGTTTCTTTTTCTTTATCAATGAATGTGAAATGTCAAAGTACGTGTATATGTACATAATATTCAAATAAAAAAGAAGAATAGCAAAATTCAACGAAATATAAAATTGTGGAAAGTTTAAAAATTAAATTCCGAAACTTTCAAAAATTTTTTTATTCCTGACAAAAGAAAATTTTTGTAAACGTTGAGGACTTACGAAATCACGTAATTTATGCTAAATGTGTAAAAAAAATGAAGCACCTGCTTATTAAAATCTGCTGATATCATCTGTCATTAAGAACGCTTACCAAAAAAAAAAAAGGAAATAAATCTTCCAAAAAAAAAAAAAACCAAAATAAAATCGAAAAGTGTTAAGTAACACCCACTAATAAATTTAAAATACATAACGATACAAATCAACTTAAAAATGAACAACATGTTGTGCGATGATGATTTTATTTGTTTAGTAAGTGTTTAGTAATATTCTTCTCTATTTAAGAATAGCAACGCCATTCTAATTGTTTCATACTTTGAGTTTTGCACTTTAAAATTTTAAACTTTTTAATTAACCTTAAAACACAATTAATTTAATAAAGCATTACCTTCGTTCTTATTATTTTTTTTTTTATTATTAAAATAAACATAATAATAAAGTTCTTGTAGAGATTAATAAATAGAATCATTTTATGTGGCTTGTTATTATCAAATGGCACCATTGGGTGTCTCATGCCAGACCTAATATATAGCATTTGCATAAATTATCATATGCTTGGGAAAAAACAAGAGAGAGAGTATACGTTATGTATGTATATTGTAAAATTGTTCAATATAAATTAGGTAAGGGATAAAATAATTTTCGTAACATCTTTTTTTGTAGTCAATGTAAGCAAAATTTTAAAATTCCTATGTCTGTTGTATTTGTATGTTAATGTCTGCTCTCTCCTCAACATTGAAAAATGTAAAAGAATTCTAAAAAAAGAACTTTTCTAAAATACTTGAATTGCAAGTCGAACTTTCATTTGGTTTTGATTGGCGGTGAATGTCGAAAATTTGTTAAGGTATGTGTCTTAAGTCTTTTGTTTCAATAGACCAACAAAATAAAGATTTTCTTAATAATATTCTTTCAATAGACCAGCTTACAAAAATACAGATTTATTATTGTTTCTCTTTAAATTTGTATAACAAGTGAGAAATTGTATTTAAAATAGAATAAGATTTCCACACCCAAATGAGTTAATCTTTCATAAGCTTGTATATTTTAATTGTACTTCAATAAGACTTGATAATCATATCCAGATTATTCATAAGCATGCCTAACAAACTCAAACACATATGTACAGATACATATATGTATGTATACAATACATATTATTTTCTTTTTTTCCTATTAAAAATGTATTTAACAACACTTTAACCTAAAAAAACATTGTTGTGTGTTTCCTTGTATTTAGAATAGAATTAAACATTTTTAATCTGTGCCCCATTATTTTTATTTTTGCTTTTTTTTTGTTTTAATAACGCCCTTGTATTTGTATTTCTTACTTTTATTTGAGACATGCTAATTAGATGTTTTAAGCATTTGTTTGAAATAAAGCTCAAGTTGAATGTAAATTTAATTTTTTGTTGTGCTAATTTTAATATCTGCCTCCAGTTGTTTGTTTTAATTATTTACTATTAAATTTAATTAAACTGAGTCATTTTAAAGTTTTTATTTTCGTTTTCATTTTCATTTTCCATATCGAGTATCAATCAACAATCTCTGTTTGCTGTTCTTGTTTTTTTTTTCTTCCTTTTTAGAATTTTTTTTTTTAATATTTAAACACTGTATTTAAATTTGAGTTCTTTGCTACTTTATTTAAAACCAAACAAACGATACATACAACCGATTGCACATACAATTTGCATAACCATAGAACATTATAAATGTGTACGTTATTATGCAAATTAATACTTTATGTTTGATTTGATTTTTATTTAATTTTTTTTATATTTAACAATACAATAAAAGCAACTGTTGTATGAAAAAAAAATCAAAATATTTTATAACCAATGTCCATAAATCATTTCAAGTGTATTATTAATCAGTGAAAAGATTAAATCTTGATGTGATTCGTAATTGCTTGCTTTGTTAAGTTTCAAAATAAAAATCAGTTTTGGCAATTGAAGTCTTAATAAATTTAAATACTTTAATTGAACTTTTTTCTTAACAACACTTGGCTGTAGAATGAAAATAATTTTTTTATTTAATTATTCTTATTTCAATTGTGGTGAAGTTTATTTAAATTTTCATAAGCTTTATGCATTTTTTATGCAACAAATTGCAAGTTTTTTTTTCTTTTTTTTCCAAAAATATTCAATGAAGATAATCGTTAAATTTATTGCATATGGTGTAACAAAGTATATTCAAGTTATTTAAAGTTTTATGTTTGAAGGGCTATTAAATATGCTGAAATAATTCATTTAGGCTTTCGATTAATGCTCTGTGGTATTATATTTCATATGAGAATTGTTTGTATATTTTAGCGATTAATTTTGTAAATTATAAAGAAATCTATGTAAAAAATTAAAAAGGGGAGGGGGATGTTATAAAGGCTTAAAACTTTTTATTTTAATTTTTTTGTATGATCATTGCAGTTGTTGTTATCTTTAAAAACGAAAGAAAAAAAGAAGGGAATTCTTTTGTAATTTAAAATCATTAAAATTGCATCTTTATTAGCGTGGAGTCATGGATTCAATTGAATAATAAATAGTTAAAGAAATTTGTCTTTCAGAGCACGAAATAATAATTTATACTTTAATTTCGACTTTAATTCATAAGGAAAATCCCCATGTAATTAATTATTCCCACTCTTATTGAAAAATTGAAACGAAACAGAAAAAAATTTTGTTTCTTAAAATTTTTGTTTCAAATGGCACTAAACGTTACACTTCTTTTGCACTCCATGTGAAAAATACATTGACTTTATATTTAATATTTTAATATAAGCTTCTTGTATAAATAGCTTAATTGGTTTTCGGCAAAATTAAATGAAACAATAAAAAAATATTTACAAGTTTTACGCACACACTTAAATAATTTCAAATCTTACGTTTATAAACGTACTCAAAAAACGTACGTAAAATAATATCGTAGACTTTCAAATTTCGTACCCATCAAACGGCACATTATTTCTAATTTCATACAACATAATGGCTTAAACATCAAGAGAATATTAATTAAAGTAACTTATCAATTCTATAGCCCATAGTGCAAACTTTGAGTACTGGCCAGGAATGTTTAATAAGCAAAATGTATTTGTTAATGTCTTTATTAATTGTACAATGTAGTGTTTGCAAAAATAAATTAAATTTTAATGAAGAAATTGTTCTTTTCGAAAAGAGTTTTTTTTGTCTTTTGTACAGTCTCACAAAAATGACTTCATAGAAGTAAATTTATAAAGAAAAAAAAAAAAAAAAAGAAAAAAGTAATAAATAAATAAAATAACTGTTTTCTTATATTTGGAAATAATATTTTTTTTTTATATACTAAAAATAAATACATTTTAAATTAATCAATTATTATGGATATTTTCCAAATTTTATATTTAAAATACAATATTTTGTATGTCTAGTAACCTGCTTTCAAATGTTTCAATAGATTTTGTTTTTCTTTCTCCCTCTGAAATCTGTTAAACAATAGAAAAACGTTATTATTAACAAAAGAGACCTTAAAAACCATTGAAGTTGAAAAAAAAATTTTTTTCTTAGATTTTTTTCCAACAAATAAACAAAAAAA
This sequence comes from Sarcophaga bullata, assembly GCA_005959815.1. Lineage (NCBI taxonomy): Eukaryota > Metazoa > Arthropoda > Insecta > Diptera > Sarcophagidae > Sarcophaga > Sarcophaga bullata. The sequence continues at coordinate 192,688 of QOCX01000039.1, read as the reverse complement.
AAATTCGCTTTTATAAAGTTAGCAGTAGACTTCACTTCACTTTAGTTTTTTTTGTTTCGTTTTGTTAAGAAAAAAAAAGTTCAATTGAATATACTGCAGCAATCGCCTTAAAAGTTTAGCCAAAACACTAGCAAAGCGTTGTAACAATTTGGAAAAGAAAAATTTTGTTGAATTTAACAAAAAAAATTAAATTAAAATAAAAAATTATGGAAAAAAAATAAAAATTAAATTTATAAACTGCAAGAAATATAAGCAAAACTAACCAAGCGTATGCACATAGTGTTTCGTATTACTTTAAATTAACTTGGCTTAGACTCACCATCTC
>QOCX01000039.1:175776-192348 GCA_005959815.1 Sarcophaga bullata | reverse complement strand
AAATTATAACGTTTTAATTGGCCATAATTTAATTGGAAAGTTTAATACAAAAAATTTTTTCTCTTTTCTGTTTTACCGTCAAAATAAAATTTTTGATTTTGTTATGCTGTTGTTGGAATTTTGTTGCAAAAACGAAAGATTTTCTTCAATGGTAATTCTCATAAGAAAATCCATGAACACCTTAAGCTTCCCACAAAACTGAACTTCTGGCAGTTGTCTCAAAAAAAAAAAATTCTCGCATTTGTTTGTTCTTTCAAATCGTATTCATAACATTACTGCCACTTGTATTTATTCAAGAAAAATGATAAACTATGTTTATAATTCTNAAAAAAAAAAAAAAAAAAAAAAAAAAAAAAAAAAAAAAAAAAAAAAAAAAAAAAAAAAAAAAACAAAGAGAAACATAGTGAAAGAATTGAATCTATAAACCGTTAAAAATTCTACACGCACAACAAATTAACATCTTGAGTAATAAGTTACAGTAAAACCTTTGTTTAATTATCAACAATCGTTATAATATTCTTTTCGAATTTTATTTCATTTCATTCCAGTGGTCGCTTCAGAGTCACACAAATCCCACATCCGAATCGTCGGAGTCTATGCAAACTACCACAGTTACACAAAATGCCAACCAGAATCTTTGGTCATGTTCGCAAACGAATAAACCGGATCCATTCGAAATGCTATTCGGCAATAACAGCCATACCAGTCAAAATGCCAACAGCATACAACTTGATTCGGGCATAATATCACCCCAAAGTCAGCATCATAACGATGACCTAATGGATATTTCCAATGAGGAATTATGTCGACGCTTAGGAGATATTCTAAAGAAATCATCACTCGAAGAAGATGAAAGGCATTGTTTGCAACAAGTTGTAAACTTGGTGCAACAATTGGATGCTCTTACGCCTAGAAGTGGCCCCAACTCTTTAACAGCAATATCATCCAGTGATGAGGCGAGTAGTTTAGATTTGGTACGTTGACCCGAAAATTCACCCTAAAATCCCTTTGAAAACGTAAAACTATTTTTGATGGATAGCTTTCAAAAATACTTTGACGTTTTTTCTTTTGGCTAAAATTTTTCAAAAATCATTTTCTAATATTAAACGAAATTTTTTAATTAAATAATATCGCGTATTAGTTAGCTTATAATATATTTTGTTAATTTCTTTTTTTCTAATAAATAATTGTAAAAAATTAAAGGTCAAATCGCGTATATCGGACTATAGTTCAGCATCTTCAGCATCAACGTCTAGCGGCCGTTCTACGTATGACAACAGCATCAATAGCAGTGTAAATTCAACAAAGGCCAGCATTAGCAACAGTGGTCCAACAGGAACAACAACCGCTACACCTACACCTTCACGTATTGTTGCTACAGTCCAGCCTTATAATAGTCATCAGCTTGCGCCGCACAATACTCCCACAGATTCGCCACGCAAGACACGTTGTCAGCCGTGGCAAACAAATAGTCTGAGCGAAAGCGGAGTATTTGTCGAATCGGACTTCTTTAGTGACATAAGCGAGAATAACGTTTGTACGCAAACCGATTTCGAGGATAGCGTCAATTCGATTTACTCACCACATCACATTTTATCCAATTCACCCACCAAAAAGGTACCTGTACAAAAACAAAACTCCTCAAACCTAACTGACCAGAAGCGCCTGCAATACTACAAAGACCGTGTAGAAGTCCTCGAGGGCAAGATACTCATCTATGAGAGTTGTGGGGACGTACAAGCCAAACATCTCGCTGAACGTTTACAACGTGAAATTCTACTCGAAAAGGAAGTAAACGAACTGAGGGATAGAGTTGAGCTTTTGGAAAGCGAAAATTCGATACTCGAAGAGGAGAAGTGTGAATTCGAAGAAGCTGAAAACGATACTAGACTTCGTTTGCAGAGGCTCGAAGTCGAATTGGAAATTCTTAGCCAACGTAACGTTGAGCTGGAAATGTCCAGAGAGGCACTAAGTGCCAAATACAAAGACTGCCACTCAGAGTGTTCAATATTACGTGACGATTTAGCAACAACCGAAACTCAAATACGTCATTTAGAAGAGGACAAACAGAAGGCCAAAGAAAGATTAGAATTTTTGCACAGCACCTTACCGTTGTTGCTTATTTTCAACACCTATTGTACTTTGGAACAAGTGCAAAGTCAAGATTATAATATAGCCAACGGCAACATCATTACTAGCGAAGATATGGGCAACCAAGGCTCTAACATGACTATGGTTGACTCTCCCAAACGTTTCCACGCAGGAGCAGAAAGTATTTCTACAAAATTGCCCGAGAGTTGTGACTGCCATGAACGCGAACTGCATTACCTTAAAGAAGAAGTTAAATGCCTGCGGCATCAAATAAAAGAATTAAACTCTCGCCACTATGCCGCCATGGAATCAGCAGATTCTCATTGGGTGGATCTGGAAAGGGAATACAAGGAGCGCGAGGAACAGTTCCGTGCTAAGGAAATGTGCCTTAAGCAAAAGATACAAAAACTACAAGACTGTTTAAGAGAAGATGCCCGATCGGCAAATGAAAAAATCTGCCAACTAGAAGAGGCTGAACAGGGCTTAAAGACCTGTTTAGTCAGGGTATCAAAAGAGCACCAAAAACTACAAGAAGACCACCAATTAATGGTGGCCGAATTTGAGCGTTTCAAAGAACAACACACGGAAATGTTAGATCAGCAGAAACCTTTAACTGAAGCTCTTGAAGCTGAGAAGAAACGTAGCAAGGGTCTAATCGATGAGTTGACTTTTATGCGTAAATTGCAGCAGGAAACCGAAAATCAAGCAAAAAAAGAATACGAAGCTGTGCGAGATCAAATGTTTGACCTGAAAAAAGACTACCTGCACATAGAAGTGACGAATGGTGAGCTGCGAGAGGAAGTGGCTACTCTGGAAATGCAAATTCAGACCTTGGAAGCAACCCTAAAAGAGAGTCAAGAGAAAATACGCTGCCTAACAGACGAAATTAGAACCAAAGATGAAATCTGCCAGAAACTTGAAAAACGTTTGGAACGTTCAGAAGGCTATAGTTTGGCCGATGAATTAGGAGACTCACCATCGAAACGTTTTAAGCGTGAAGAAATTAAAGACCTTAAGACGGCTAGTAAAGGTTTAGGCCAGGCCTTAAGACATATGGAGGTAAGTATACCCGCACCTATGACTAAAATGATAACGAACAGGTTAAAAGTATTTCTTTTTGTTTCCTTACTTTAGAACTGTGAAAAAATGCTGCCCACACAAAAACAATTTAAAACCATTGCTCGTGATGTTAAAAAATTAGCGGATACTATACTACAAGGCGAAGCACCAGAAGATGAGGTAAGCGATGAAAACACTGTGCCAGAACCTAAAGAAATATCCGAAAACATTTCTGATGAGGACGGTACTTTCCAACCAAATGTTGCATCCTCACCCATACAACAGTCGATGGAAGAATTGAATCAAGACACAGCACCTAATAAGGAAGTTGATGATTCTGTGCCACCAGAATCAGTGCCTGAACCAGAATCAGCACCTGAACCAGAATCACCTGAACTTGATGTGACGGTTGGATTGGCTCTCATGCCCGAAACCCAAATCAATGAAAACAAATTGCCCTCAAGTTTACTTAAGCAAGTTATTTGTGAAGTACCTTCAGAGTTAAGAAAACTTGCGAAACCTCTTACAAATGTTGTGCCACATGCAAATAAACACTCTTCCAGAACCATGCAAAAGAAACGGGGTAAACGATGCGCCAAGACACGCATGACCCGTGGGCGTGTTAGTAATTTACACATTAAAGTAAAGCATATGCTTTCAAATCTTATACACAATGAGGCACCCGCTGATTTTCATGATGCCTCCGATTTGGATGTTTATGAATCTGAGGTTTTGCAGCGTAATATTTCTTATGGAAGTTTTCATTCTTTGAAAGAAGAGACTTTAGAAAAATTCGATTCGCTTAAAATAGATGCCAGTGTTGAGTGTGAATTAAAAATGGACACAAAAGACACGGCCACTGATACTCTGGTTGAAAAGCAAGATTCCGGCATACAAGTTAACGATGAACTGGCAGTAGAACTACAAATGATTGATATACCTGCGCACGTGCGCTATTTTTTGGGCAGATTAAAAACGTCTGCATCGAATACAAAATTCTTATTCAATTCCACAGTATTCAATATGAAAATTTATAAACATTGGCGATCAGATTTCCAGTTTCGCCAGGGTTTAACTATCGTGTCCAAAATTTTTTCATTTGATACGGATGTTTCAAATCAAGCATGTTTGGAGTCTTATGAAGATTTTGTTAATGCCATGAACTGTCTTCAAGTGCTGGAAGATCTTTTTAAGCCCCACAAAATGGCGGTTTGTAGAATATAGAACAGAATATAGAAAACTTTCTAATTGACCCCTCTCTTATTTTTTATGCTTCTAGATGTTAAATGAAATCGAAACGGAAATCAATGAACGTTTAATTATTTTCCACAATCGCAAAAAGGAATCTGAATTCTATTGCACTGTCTATTATCCAGTTAAGAGAAAAAGTGGTTCAGATATCATGCAAATGTTCAAAAGTTGAATTGAAAGACCGTCTACATATCTCTGTATTGCTATTCTTAAGTTCTTCTAGCCAATCGTGGATGCTGTAAAATTCAAAGAAATTCTCGTAATGTTGAAAGATTTTCTTCTTGTAAATAAACTATAATGATGAAGCATTGTATTCATTCTTAGTTATGTTTTGTTTCCTCAGGAAAGCTCAACAGGTTGCATTAATATGATAGGGTTGTCAATAGCAAAGGCTTATGAAAATATAGTTAGATTTGGTTACCCTTTTGGTTGCGGAGACTTTCTATTTTTTTCATTTTCTCTATTTGCTGTCTTTCAACTCAATGTCACATTGAAAATTCATTTTTTAATTATTTTCACTTCATTCAATACGAAAATTTTGCCGTATTCAGTTTTTATTTTCGTTTTTTATTTTTAACATTTAGTACATATTTTTGTGTCTACGTGTATTGATTGTACTTAAATGAAAATTTGTTTAAACTTTAGTCCTCTTGTTGAGCTAAATTTTAAGTTGTCAGACCGCATTCTTTTTTTTTTTTTTTTTTTTTAATCAGGTTTTTGTAAATTGTAAATATTTCGTTCCTCGGCAGTTGATATAATGAGCCATTTCACATGTGATCGAACAAATTGTCCCAAATGGAAAGAGAAAAGTTCTTCAAAATCGTCATCCATCGATGATTTCGATAAGGTTGATTTGGTTAATAGGGAGACTCAGATGTCTAATTCCACAATTAAAGAGTCATCTTCTTCGGATAAAACATACGTGGCGCCAAGTGAGTATTAAGTGAATCGATTCTTATCTGAAACAAGCTAAACATCACTGCACTTGTAATTATTCGGATAAAGCTTTTCAGTTTGTTTGTAATCAAACGGAAACACAAAGCCATACAAATGTTCCCGAAGAAGATGTGCCAGGCGATTCGATTAACAATGGATTTATCTGCAGCTGTCAAGAGATGTCGGCTGTAGAACCAATTTATTTGGAAATACCTTTGGAAATTCATTTGAGAGCAATAACAAAATATTTGAAAGTATCGAAATCCACATCTACAGAACCAGAAGCGTGCTTGAAGTGCGAATGCAAGTCTCTTTGTACGCAAACAGGAGACGTTCACTTATTTGATTGTGGTTATATGCCACAGTGTTGGTGTTCTATGCAGAAACCACATCAAATACTTATAGATCCACAGAAAAAACTAACAATTGATAAAAGCTCTCAAACGTGTTCAGAACCATTGTTTAATATGGGATACCAACCGGCTACCTGCAGTTGTATTGAGCCAATGAAATTGGAACAAGTTTCCATATTAGAAGAATCAGAGACATCTTCACTTCCTCCTCCACCAACTCTACCCCCTCCTCCTTCTCCTCCTCCTCTTCCTCCTCCGTTAAGTGAAAAAGTTATTTGTAGTTGTGGTAAAGAGAAAATAACAAAAGAGGAATATGATAAAATGATGCTCGATACGAATAGCAAATTATCTCTGTTGATATGCGAGAAATGTATGAAATGCACTTGTGATTGGGCTGTACCCCAGCCAGTAAAAGAAGAAGTGACTGCAAAGCTACCTGAAAAGATTTTTCGTTTGGCTTATCCACAAAAGAAAGATTTGGATTTGTGTATCAATTGTCGCTTTGATCCGAGTCCTCTCATTGACGAGGAGGGCAACATTATTTGCCCGGGTAATTGCGGTTGTTGTCTGTGCCCTTGGAAGCCGCGAGCAACACGCAGCTTAGAGGATGTCCTTCGGCATAGTAAAGTGAAAGTATGCAAGTGTCAATATAGAGACACAGTATTCACTGGCATGACCAGATATGATTCATCTTGTAGCCAGGTATCCTACTTCGATGTATGTCCTTGTCGTGAAAAAGCAGAAGCTAAACATTTGGCATTGTATGGCTACGAAATGTTTGATAAAAGTGGCAAACTGTCGAATAAATTTAGGGGGGAATTAGTGAGTCTAAATGATGTAAAGGAAATATATGTCAAGGAACAGAAAGTTAAACAAGTATTGTGAAGTTCTCTACTCAGAGATGTTTAAATTGAAATAAATCGTTAAAAACATTTGTGCTACGAGTTTTATTTATACGAATCTCTTTAGCTATTTCTAAACTTCTGACCCAATATGATGAGGAAACTAATCATTCCCTTTAACATTTCTTTTTAGAAAGCGCCGAAAAGCCAACCGAAGCTAATTTTAACCGAAATAACAAGAATATAAAATGTCAACAAAAAATAATCTGCTCCTCAACTACATCACAAACTTGTCCAACAGATCCAAATCAAATGAGTGCCTTAATGATGAATTGTATGCCGTCAAATGCTAATAATCCTTGCAATCCCGTTTCTAATACAACGATAAATTCATCACCCAGAGAAAAATGTACATGTAAAATTGCTGAAGTCCCATTTTCCAGTTCCAGTACAAGTATCGTATCAGAACATTTTCCCGTTAAACGCAAAATGCCGCAAAAAGAAATGCCCAAATCGAAGTATGTTCCTCCCTCGAACAGAACTATTGTCATAACATGCATGGCACCAAGACCAGCACGATTACAGCCAACAATGAATGTGCCTGGCAGGGAGCAATATTTTTCTTGCAGTTCAGAGGACACCGATGCAGACGAAACCATGGCAGCTAATAGATCACAATGCCATTGTCTAGATACAAAGATGAATAAAACCCAAGCGATATTACAATTGCTTCAGGAGATTATAAGTCTATTAAATACAAATGTTACTAAAAGAGAAGAGCCTTTACAAAGTCCGCCAGCCGCTTTTTCTGGTTTACAAGAGAAATATAGTGAAATACCGCCAGTGGCACCAGAGTCTGAAATGACTTTACCACCACCGCCACCACCTCCACCTGAACCTGAGCCTGAGATTACTGCACAAACATCCGCACCTATTCCACATTGGTGTCCATGTTTTTGTTTTGCACAAGGTATGGCAATGGCCACTGGCCAGCCACCTTGTATGCCTTGTATGCAACCTTTCAATTTGCAAGCGACTGCTTCATATGAAGAACGAGTACAAAAACCAATTCTTTTTGAATTAACTGAAGATTCATTCAAGGATTGCTTCAGTAGCAGTGTTGCGAGTGCCATGGCTAAAGATGCAGATTTTGTATGTGGTGTTGGCGAAGTAAGCCCACCGTGTGTATCTGCAATAAAAGATGAATTATGTGATGAAATGGTAATTGATGATGATGGTAAATCTGATTATAAACCTGAGAAACTTGGTGCTGAAACTCATGATGAAGAGATAGCGCCAGTAATCGAAATAAGAGGATCCTTTGACCACCATAAATGTTATGGACCTGGTATTGACAGTTTAGAACAATATGAAGATGAGGAACCTACTCCTGAACAGGGGGATAAAATTAAACCAGCAATTGGAGAAGAAACGCCAATTGCTTATAGTACTGGTATAAATGCAGATGGGGAACCCATCCAAGATGTTGAAAGAGGTCCTCAAACAGATCAAACAGATGAACCTGAACAGCCTAATAAAACCGCTGAGCCTGAACTAACTGCTCCAGAGGCAACAGAACCAGAAACAGACAGAACGACTGGACCTGAACAAACTGCTCCAGAGGCAACAGAACCAGAAACAGATAAAACCGCTGAACCTGACCAAACTGCTCCAGAGACAACAGATTATGAAAAAGAGCAAGAAGCAGCAAGAAGAAGCAACGTTGAGTTTGAACAATCCACCACAGCGCGAATAGATGGTGATATGTCAGAGGTCGATCAATCGAATGAGAAACAATTAATTCGATATGTTGAATCCGAGGAAGAAGAATCTTATTATCCGTACGGTGAGAGTGAAATATTTGATGACGACTCCGAATTGGCCAAAGAAAAGTTTGCAGAAAGTTGTAAAGAGAAAGAAACTCCAGAGGAAGAGGGCAACGAAAATCGTCTACAAGAAATGGTAAGTTTTTTCGAATTCTTCTTTTAACTCAGGTTTATAAAAACAAAATGAAACACAATGGATTTTTTTTGATTTTAAGAAATTCTTTATTGACTCCCTAATAATGGATTTAGAAGCCATGGACTATGCACGGCGTAGAACAGAATGTGAAAAGGTATGTTAAGAAACGCTGACAAAATTTAGTGCCCAACCAATAAACTTCTTTTATTTTATAGAAACTATGTAAACCAAAGCCATCTATTTGCTGTCGTGAAAGCTTTCCAGTTACCATAACGGAAGTTGAAGATCTTAGCAGTACATCGTTATACGTCAAATGGATAATCCATGATTGCTGTGGTATAGGTGGCTATGAGGTAAATTGTTTTGTTTTTAAAAAATATATCAACTTTGTTAATTGTTTGTTCAATTAGATTTACACTGATGGCTATTTAACAAATCGCTTCTATCACGCTAAACATGAAGCTGCTGTTATTACCAATGTTGATATAACCATGCCGCATAAAATATCTCTGGTAGCCCAACCGTCAACTCAAGAGGACTCTATAGAAATGATATGCGACATTGGTAACAATAAAACCGTCACTAAATCTTTGCCCTGGAAAACAAACATGGATGTCGAAAGAAAGGCTTTGTATACATTATGGACACCCAGCGTTTATCTCTACAGTCCGCCTACTTGTTGAGAGACAGTTTTTATTTTTTGAGTGGAACAATGATGAAATGATGTTTAACTATCGAGGACACAATTGTGACCACACATGTGAATACCAATGGACAAAAAATTTATATTTTATTTCTTTTTTTCCCAACCCACCCCTCTAAATCAAGTAGATATTCTACTGAAACTGAAATTTATTCAATTATTTTATAAGTTATGCTAGTCAAAGTCAAAATGAATGGCAAATCAATTGATGTGAAATTGTAAACAAAATATCACAATGAGGACAATACCACTAAACAAATCAAAATCACCCTTCACACTCATTTTACACTATATTAAACGAAACATATATATATACACTCACATACACACACACACAAACAAATATGTGTACTCCAAATGAAAGCATGTAATGTATGAATGAATGAATTTAATAATAATCAAAATAATAATAATAATAAAAAACAGAAAACAGAAAATGAAAATCAAAAAAAAAAAAAATAAATAAATAAATAAATAAAAATTTATTCTGAACAATATTGTACTCAGTATACCCCATGATCCCAAATCAGGTATCTTGTAAGTTCGATGATTCGATTTGGATGTCAACGTAAGGTTTGTAACAATCCGAAATTGTATATACACCCTCATGTTATAATTTATATAATTTATTTGAAATATATATATATATACTAATTACTGTATATTAGTATATTATATATTATATAGTATTTTGTAATACTATTGTTAAAAGATAATAATAAAGTGTCTACCATATATGATCTTAAAAATTGCAAGTCTTCTAAAAAACAAAAGAAAAAAAAAAGGAAAAGGAAAATATTTTAAAATGTTGTGTTATTTGTTGGCAAGCGAAAATGTTTTTAGTAGCAAAACAGAGTTCATGTAAAAAAATTTATTAAAAAAAAAAAAGAAAATTAAAAAGAAAATATATTCATCATATTCGATAAAATATTTTATAAAAAAGTGCCTTAAAAATGTGAAAAAGAATATCTTGTTATTTTCAAATATTTTTGAAAATGTTGTAAACATCGAATTAAAATTTAAAAAAAAAAAGAATTTTTATAATTATTTATAAAATTATAAATTTAGTTACGAATTTTAGTTGATTTACTAGTAGAAGTTCTGAAATTTTATTGTTTTATTTTTCTTATTTATTATTATTATTTTTTAATTTAATTTGTATTTTCTTTATTTTTATATTTTGTAAATATTTTTTAGTTTGTTTCTTTGCCAAAATTTATGAATCAGAAAAGACTTTATAAACACCAAACAAGAACAATTAAAAGAAAAAAAATTCATCATATTCGTATAAAATATTTTATAAAAAAGTGCCTTAAAAAATGTGAAAAAGAATACTTTGTTATTTTCAAATATTTTTGAAAATGTTGTAAAACTCGAATTAAAATTTAAAAAAAAAAAGAATTTTTATAACATTTATTTATAAAAATTTATAAATTTAGTTACGAATTTTAGTTGATTTACTAGTAGAAGTTCTGAAATTTTTGTTTTAATTTTTTTTTTCCTTATTTATTATTATATTTTTAATTTAATTTTGTATTTTCTTTATTTTTATTATTTTTAAATATTTTTTTTAGTTTGTTTCTTTCCAAAATTTATGAATTTCATCAGAAAAATCTTTCAACAAACAAAGAAAAGTTATTGTATGTATGTATACATACATATTCAATAGAATATTTTACAATAACAATTGTGTATAGCAAAAATCTTTCATTTTGCTTACAAACATATTTACATTATAAGCATTTTTTTGTAATATTAAAAGAAAAAACAAAAACAAATACACAAAAATATATTTAACAATAAATGTTGCATTGATTACACATTTAAATCTACATTTAAAATGAACAAAAAAAAAAAAAAAATATGAAAAAAAAAAATAAAAAACAATTTTAGTTGTGTTAATTAAAAAAAAAAAGAATGTTTAATAAACAAGTTTTTCTTTTTTTGAAATTTAAATAGAAAATGATTTACATACACTTAAATGACAATCAGAAGGTAAGTTATTGATTAGTTTCGTACATATTTATAATGAGATATTGTTAGAAGCATGCATTCATAATTACATATGTATACACAGAACAATAATTTTAATAAATGACTTTTGAAATCCTATTTAAACAGGATTTGGAAATAAATTTTCAATTGGATGCCTTGGCTTTCACTATAGCTTAAAGTTTTTGAATCGTTCAGAATATAATAAAAAAAATTAAAAAAAAAACATGAAATATTTAAAGAAAATGTTAAATTATATTATATAATTCGTTTTTTGTTTTATTTATTTATTTATAAAAATATACTTAATAATAGGAAAATTGTATAAAAAATAATAATGCCGAATAAACTAAAGCAAGAGATAATTTTTTGTATTAAAAAAAGATAAAAAAAACCAAAATAAAGAAATAAAAATAAAATACTAACTGTAAAACCTTAAACATATAATTACTTTAAAATGGACATTAATTACGCTCCAACTAAAAATATTTTATCGTTAATGATCTCCGTTAATACTATACAGTATTAATACCATGCAGTATTTAATTAATTTGTCTCAAACACTCTACTTTCAATTTTGATTTAAAATTTTTTTCTGTTTGCCAATTAGCTTCTTTGTATTGATCATATATACTATATAGTATGTAGTATGTATGTATATGTACACATGTTATATTGTTATCTATATATATAGGACATACAATATACGTATATTTAGATTGTTTATATAGGAAAATTCTTGATAACAAACAAAGAATAAAAAAATAAAAATAAAAATAATAATAATAATTACACTAATATGGTAATAATGATAAGTACACAATAATATGTAATTAATAACTTATACCAATAATTTAAATGAACATGTTCGAATTGAATTAAAAAAACTCAATATTTAAATTTAAAATGCCTCTGCGGTATTGCTTTCATTCTTTCCCATTCTTTTCGAATATCATTTTAATTGCTGCCAATGATTATCAATGAAGAAGAAGAACATTTAATTTATACAACATAAGGAAATACTATTTTATTGTTATCGTTCGTGATAAGCGTTATTTTTATCTTCGTATGCAAGGCTCACATGTGCCTGGTCTTACATAGGACGGATGGCACTCTGGGCATTTGGGGTTCTCTCCATACCAATGTAAATGTTCTTCGGTATCGAGTCGTCTTTCGGGAATTTTCAACTGAAAAGAATTATAGACATCGGCATCAAAGTAACCAGTACGACCAGCATTTTCTAGAGGGAAAGCGTATTCAGGCACTGACAGATCTTTGCGTATTTGAAAAATGTCACTTGGATTTCGGACTGTAGATGTACTACTGGTTGCTTTAGTTGTAGATGTAGATGCTCTAGTGGTTTTAGTTTCTGTAACACTAGTTGGTTGACCTGTCTCCTTTATGGACCTAGACGTGGGTGACTTGGAGGGAATACTTTGTTTGCCATCGGTTTTCTTACTAGAATTATTGCTCTTCTTAGTTTGATCAATACCAAACGAGGAGAAAGAGCTAAAACCATTATTCGTACTAATGGAATTGTAATCGATAACCGTATCGGGATATTCTCTACCATCTACACCTATAGGTGCTTCGAGCTTAGGTGGTTCTAAGCCATCTGAAGGTACTTTCCATTCATAATAAATGGGTGGTCCCTGTGTGGTAGCCACATCATGGGTTATAAAGTCTGTCAGAGGTGGCAGTAATTGTTTTGAGGGCTCTTCATATTTTTTACTGCCACGATCCACTTTAGAAGTTGTACTGTTTGTTTGAGCTGGTGGCCTGGGTGTAGGTGGCTTGAAGCCTTGAGCTGGTGCCGGCGTTCTTATCTCTTTGGTAAGTTTTGAAACATCAAATCTGTTGACATTATTTAAATTTGCGCCCACATTTGTCATTGTACTGGCAAACGAGGAGCGAGTAAAAGGTTTTCCGCCTACTGTCGTTGGTCGCGTAGGTGCTTTCGTAGTAGTTGTACTCGTAGTAGCCGTTAAACGTGTTACAAACGGTGATGCTGTTGAAGGCCGATAAGTGGGTCTAACGGTGGTGGTAGTGCTAGTAGTAGAATCTTCCAAATTATATATTGGATATAATAAAGGAGGCTCATAGATTTTCGATGGTACTTTGATCTTTGGATTCAATGTAGTTTTTCTCGTAGGGGCTAAAGGTTTCGCTGTGGTAAAGGCGTTATTATAATTGCTATTGTATGCCGGTTTATGTAAAGTGGTGGCCTTCTGTGGTGTCTTAGCAAAACGGTCTTCGGCCGAATTGAAATCGGCTGAAGTGTTGTAGCGCGTGCTGTGACTAGTGCCTAAATCATCATGTTCAAATTGCAAATGGTCATCATGGCGATTGTGTAACGCTGCCACATTATTAAATTTCGTTGATTGATTTCTGGTGTTGGCGGTGGGTCTTAAAGTTGAAGGCTTTCTCGTTGTAGTAGTCGCACTGGATGTGTAATATGTTGAACGTGTTGTAGGTTTGGTAGTACTTTCTTCCGACACTTGAGGCTCATAAGCTGGCGGTAATATTATACGACTGGGCGGTGGTATTTTCCACCTTTGTTGGCCGACACCAAATTGGTTTTGGTTCGTTTGCAATGTCTTATCCTTATTCTTTTGGGCAGTCATATCGTAGATTTGATTAAGCACTGATGAGAGAGACTAGAATAAAAGAATAGTTTTTAAATGAAATGGAAAAAGAAGTAAAATAAGGAGACTTACCTTTTGATATTGATTACGAAATGACTCTCCTGAATAGTCGGGAGCATAGGGGCGATCTAAAAGATCAGGTCTTGGTGTCCGTAAACTATTTTCTTCATCGTTAACAAATGGTTTATCCCGCTGACCTGCAAAAGTGAATTATATTTCAAAGATATTTCGTTTATGTTTAGTTTACAATCAATAAATTAAATTAAATTAAATTAAATTAAATCGAATTAAATTGAATTTTATGACAGTAAAAAAGGTGATTAATTTTGGTTAGAATAAAAACATTTAACATTGAATGTTATTGTTAGTGAAATATACATAATAGCTGACCTATTAACAAATTCGCAGTGTAATCACTTTCCGCTTTAGAACAGTTCACCATATACCAGTGATCGCATACAAGCATACGCTGCTGAAAGAGTGTTGTATTTGGGCATGAGTAACTAAACTGTCGTCCCACACCATCGCACATATGGTAGACCTTTAAAAAAATTAATAATTGAATACAAAACGACAATAAGAAACAGAATTTTCCATAACAACAATGACAAGTTCATTCATTCATTATTTGTGATGGTGTACGTACCTGACAACCAGTTTCAATATCGGCATAATAGCCAGATGGCCGTCCAGCACATGAAAATGATGTCTTCTGAAATATACGATGAGCACCAATTGCATTCTGGCTCTGAAAGAAAAAAAAAAAACGAAGAAAAATTAGAAAAAATATGAATTTTTATTGATTGATCGATTATTATTGTGTTTTAATCATTGAAAAGAAATAATAAAAATGCATTTTAAATGGCTAATAATACTAACGAACTAGCTTTTGAATAATAATTGAATACAGTATATAATAAAAATACATGAAATATTGAGATTTGGCTAAAGATTAATTGCTACTGAGATAGACTGTCAGCAGTGCAGTCAGAGATAAAAAGCTCGCTTCTAATGTATTTGGTTTCTTGCTGGAAAATGTGTGTGTTGGCGTTTGGACTATAAATAATACTGGAAAATATATAATACAGTAGAAGAAAAGGGCACAATCTCCCTTTCCAAATGTATTAATACCGAGAAAGAAAAATATCACATTGAAATTCTCTCACGCGCTATATAATCAAACAGTAGCCAAACAGAGTTAGCGATCACTTTAGTTTTGTATAAGATCACAGTGACATGTTTAGATTATGCACGAGTATCTTATACGTTGTATATTGCATGTATGTACGAGTACATACATACATAATGTTGTTGATGAATATAAAATAAATTAATTTTGTACTCGATTTAACTTAATTCTTTGGCTTTTTGTTTTATTTATAACATGCAATAATTTTTTCCCAAATACAGACATTCATCTCTGGTTTAATGTTTTTCTCTTTATTTATGTTTTTTTTATTCTTTTTTTTTGGAAAAGTTATTAAGACGCTGATATTGCAATTGATTTTGTGGCAACAACAATATACAGAAAAAAAAAAATAAAAACTGATGATGTTGTCACTTAATATGACAACTGACAATAAACAAACATTTTATTTTCTAATTTAAGGGACTTAACTAGCGATCTTACAAGAGTAACAATCGCAATGTTTATGTACATCCATGCTACCTAAAATACATACATATGTATCTATGTACATGCATATGCCTATACACGTACATACAAGTAGTAGCTGGGAATATTTCGAGAATAATTTTGTTTTTGTTTTTTCTTAATATTTCAGAGGCTTGTAAAAAATTAATGGAACTAGCAAGCATTGAAGTTTAAAGTTCAATAAAATTATTTTCTTTTTTTTTACAATTAATGACTGGCAATATGAGTTGACGAAAAATATGCATGCCGTAAATAATCAATACCCAATAAACCAAATATATTGTGACAAATTTTGTATTTCGACGTGTTGACGAATATACTTCCAAAGCAAACAGATGGCCAAAGAGTTGAATGGATGATCGTGAATTCTTCGGAGATTGCTTCGACTGGCAGTTAAAGAAATTAATACATCGGAAGAAAGACCAGATGGCCGAAGGTTTGGTTGGATGGATGATCGTGAATTCTTCGGTGATTGCTTCGAGTGACAGTTAAAGAAATTAATGCATCGGAAGAAAGACCAGATGGCCGAAGAGTTGAATGAATGATCGTGAATTCTTTGGAAAATGCTTCGAGTGACAGTTAATGAAATTAATACATCGGAAGAAAGACCAGATGGCCGAAGTTTTGGTTGGATGGATGATCATGAATGATTGTTAAAGAAATTACTACATATATTAATACGGGTATTGTAAAATAAAATTGAACAACAATGTTCGTTGGGTAGGTAAGTAAATATAGAATAATAATGTTTGCCAATGTTTACAATTGATTACACAATCTTAAATCGTTAATAACTTTACATCTTACGTATGCAAGTGATGAATTTAAATACAAATTTGCAATTTATGGGTGTAAAAAAACAAAGCAAAACAAAACACAACAAAACAAAACAAAACAAAACAAAACAAAACAAAACAAAATATAAATAAACAAAAAACAACAGTAAATATTAAATATGTCAACAATATTTATTCAGATTTGTCATGAATGTTGAAAGAGTGGTATGAGAGTGAGAGAAAAATTCAAAAAGTAAATTGTACAGTCGTATGGGGTATATAATCCTAGCTAGATAAAAGCGATAAGG
>QOCX01000039.1:141946-175766 GCA_005959815.1 Sarcophaga bullata | reverse complement strand
TTCGAATAACTGATATCCTTAGCAAAACCATGAATTATTGTATACGATATATTTGCAGTGGATCCAAAACAAGAATTAGGTTGGTAGTAACAGAAGTATCAGAAGTTTAGTCATAAACGGATATTTAAGGTATGGACAAATGACTTTAGTGATCTATCCATAGCACAGCAGTGTAGGGAGATACGTTTTAATATTTAATGTTGATTTCACACATAAAGGAGAGCAATTGTTTTTAAAGTAATGAAAATCGTAGAGAAAATCTTCAAAGTTAAGCTTAAAATTGCAATAACAAAACTCGTTTGAAACTTCTTCAATAAATTTGGAAATCTAAAGAAAATCGGTATATGGATGAATATCGATAAATGAATGACAGTTAAACAACGCAAATGGTAGCCAGCAAGGCTTGCATCTGTTTTTAATGAATGTTATCTATGCAAACGATTTCTTCTCTCTACGGACGATAATTTGCCGAGGAGAACAAATGAGAATAACATAACAAACCTTTAGTTAGGTCTACAACCTAGTTTCTCACATTACTTATATATGTTGTGTGTTAACTTTAAACATGAAGGTAAATAAATTTTTTTAAATAAACTACAATTTAATACGAAATTATACATCACTGAATTTGTTTGCTTGTTTGTTTTTTTTTTTATAAATTTTATGTTTTTTGATTAATAAATTCAATTATTTTATTCTTAGCACAAAACAAAACCTCAAATATTTATAGAATAGCAAACTAAAGATGTGTTTATTAAACATATTACAGAGTGAATCACAAGCCGAAATAGCTCAGTTGGGAGAGCGTTAGACTGAAGATCTAAAGGTCCCCGGTTCAATCCCGGGTTTCGGCAATACACATTTTTTTCTTTATTTTTTTATTGCCTAGAATTATTGTTTAAATGAATTTAATTAAGCATTGCTTTATAAATAATATGAAATAAATAAAACGAGCAATAAATAAATAAAAAAGAAACCAACACAGTTAACGATCTAAGGCGCAAATCTCATTGCATGCCAAGCCTTAAAAAATCGGTTTTTATTCTTATTTTTTGAAATTCTTCTTAAAACAACAAACATCGCATTTATCGCATTTACTATCTGCTTGGTAAGCACTTTTTAGACATTTTACCTTGAACTTAAAAAAATATTTGAAAAAGAAAACAAAAAAAAAAATAAAAATAACAAAAATGTTTTACAAAATATGAATGAAGAGAAATACAACTGGATGAGAGAGACTACACGTACATGTGCTTCTCTGAAGGTTATTCGATTCCATGTAAAGTTCTTAACTTTTTTATCTACGAAAGTATATTCATCATGTATTTATTGTAAACGTATAAAATGCATTTGGTTTTAGATTTAAAATCTTTTGGTTCTCTTGTAGGAAATACTTGTACACCAGCAGATAAGAAATCTATTTAAAGAAGATAAAAAAAAATTTTTTGAAATCAATGTTGAAAACAATTTTTTTTTAAAGAATTCCAAACACCAATATTGTACCATACACATTTGTACAAAGTTTACATAAATCATATTTCATTACGTTTACATGGATCCATGGATGTTATGATTTATGTGGGTTATAAATTAAAAATTTCAATTAATTTGTTCGTACAGAATAAAGCGCATTTTTTTTTCTATACAGGAAATCTTTTCTTTTCTTTTCTCTTCTATTTTTATTTTATTTTATTTTATTTTTTTTAATGTAAGTTTACCAACAATAATCTAAATGTTAGCCTCTCCTTAAAATTGTCTAGAATTTTATATAGCCTTGCAAAAAAAAAAAAACAAAAAAAATTTATAACAATCAATATCAACAATATCCCTTATAAAGAACAATGAATGATTTTTTTATATATTTCTTCTTAATTAAACGATACTCTATGTGACATTTTATTTAAAAACAAACAGAAAAACAAAAAAAAAAAAAAATAAATTTATAAATAAAATTGCGTGTTTGGCATTTGCCATAAACTGACAGTGTGAAATCAAATCTGCAACGATTACTTAAGCATGCTGCATAATTATGTATTACGCTTAAAACAGTTGACATTTAAAAGTTAAAATTGTGCGTAAAATTTTTTTTGTCATGCATTAACAAAAAAAAAAGAGACTTTCTATACTCCAAAGCTGCGTTTAAGTATGAGGTGCGTTCAAAAAGCATTTTTCATGGGTTATCTGTAGCCAAACGGTTCTGTTTTTTTATTAAAAAAAAACTGCAAAAAATATAGAATTAAACAGCATTTAAATTTCGTTGTTATAAGGCATGTAATTTAGTGCAGTGCATCTGAATCAATCAAAAACAAAATTTTTTAGTATTTTCTTATAACTCCCTTTGCATTTTAGGTGGCGATATGTATGTATCCGCTCTTAATTATATATGTAAGTGAAGCAAACTAATTTAGTGCTTAATATATACAATTAGCATAAAATTCTAAATAAAACATGAACTTAATGGATCCATAATACTTAGAATACTGATATTTTCACACGGAGCTTACAAATATTTATAAGAGTTTCAACTGAATATCATAAACAGCTCGATAAATTTATTTAAAGAATGTCTGAACACAATGTCCGAATCACGATGTTGCAACTGTTCTATCATCTTATAATTTTTTGTAATTAATTTGCCTGCATAAATGCAACAGCATAAGCAAGCCTTAGGCATCTCATTCATCGAATATGCCTCTTCTCAAGATTTTATTGTATGAAATACATAAAAATCTTCCAAAGAAATACTAGAGTACTTTTAATGCAGCTCCATATAGAGGGGAAATATAGGAGTAGTTTACAAACACTTTTCAGAAAACTAAGCCAAGCATATTATAGAAAAACATTAGAAAGAAATTCATAAAGCCTTGTATTAATACTGATGGTGATAGAGGTAAGGAACATGTATAATAATCTTTCAGAAGTCCTATACTTTATAGAAGAGTAAATAATGCACAAAACAGAGAAAAAAACAAGTTTTGGCGAAATTTTTTTGGAATTCGTTAAAGGAGTTATTACTGCCAGTAGGCCTTGTATCTTGATTTGTATATATTGAATGGACGTTTCTAAACGCATATAAAAAATTTTAAATAAAATTTTATTTTTAAAATAAAAAACGTAATTTAATCGGCTTAAAACTAAAGATGGATTATTGACATGTTGAATGACAAATAATTTTTCTTTTTTTCAATTAAAAACGAAACATAATATAAGACTTAATAAGATTTCGTTCAAATTTTTTTTATTAAAAAAAGTCTCATATGGAGATTATTTTTTTATTTTTTAATATCAATTATGCTATAACGACTGCCCAAAAGTTAATAATAGGGTTTGTAATAGATCATTTACAATAGAAGCGCAATGTAAATGAAATGCAAACAATTAAATTACATTTTAAACGGTGGGGGTCTCAACTTAGACGCCCAACCAATCAACTTCACGGTTCACATACTTTTCCAAAAAAAAAAAAAAACAAAAAAAAATATTAATTATGGCGATAAATTATTTGTTACTACATCTTTTTGTATAGCAGTAGGTGGGTCATCAACGAAAGCTAATTAATTAAGCCTGAATTATGCTAAGCTGATTTCAAACCTTAAATAAACAGCAAATATTAGGCCAAGTCAATATGGGAAATTGTTTTTTTTTTTTAAATGATTTTTTTTTTGATTTATGTTTGGCGATTTTCTTTTAACCTTCACCTTAATTTCAAAAGATTTTCTTCAAAAGTACAATGCTTTACGACCACAAAGTCTGATTCTCAAAATTCACACTCGACTGAATACAAAATTTAAATTTCACACAGCCGCCAGATACCCACAAAAAAAATATTAAGTTTTAGATACTCTGATAAACGAATATGTATGTACAATATGTATGTATGTATGTATGTAGTGTTTTCAGAATAATTACAAAAGTTGTGTTTTCACAATAATTAAACATTTTCTTCTTTACTGTTTTTGTTTTTTGTTTTTTTTTTGTGTATTTTTTTTGTTGCTTTACAAGTTAAGGGCATTAAAACATTAATTTTAATACTTTGTTTTGTTTTGTTTTTATTATCTTTGCAAATTCTTATAATGTGAAATTAATCGCTTAGTAATTAAAAGTAAATAAAGAAAAAAAAACTTGACAATTTTTTAGGAAAATTATCACATTTTCAAGTTTATTTTTAAGTTGTAAAGATGTTTTTAAGATTGGTATTTAATATGGTATGATATAGGCATTCTTTTAATTTTTATTGCAATTTGAAAAGTACAAAAAAAAAATAAAAAAACATTTTATTAATGAATATTAAATAGTTCGTGAAAGTTTTAAATCCTTTTTAATTTTTTTAATTTTAATGATGCTACTTTAAACACACAAGAGTGGAAGAAAATTTGCCCAATACTTTGAAGTCAATACCATTACTTTGCAGGCATTTATTTGAAAGTATGCATGTCAAGCCCATGTCACAAAATATTAAAGCAAAATTGGAAAAATTTAATATAAATTTCTATTGAATTGAGAGGTTGTGTTACTTTATTAATTAAGATTGTATAATTAAATTGAACAGAACCTTTCGGAATTCGTCTACGTAATATTGTTTTTTAGCTTTAAATAAAACATGTGATCGATTAGAATCTCTAAACAATTTCAAAATTGATTTCTATTTTCTTCAAAATCAATTGTTAATTAATTTCCTGGTTATAATTTCTAAATAAATATAATAATACAGACAAACTGAAAGCAAAAATTAAATTTCAGCTTAAATTAAATACCAAGTCTATAAACAAACAAAAAAAAAAATAAATAAATAAATAAATAAATAAATAGAAGAAATATTGGCAGCAGTTAAAAAACGTGATTTGAAAAAGATTCAAATCAGTTTTTGCACGTACGATTGACAAATAAATTATGATCCATAAATACTTTACATTGTTTTTAAATGTTTTCTATTTTTTTTCTTTCTTTCTTTCCAAAACAATAATAGCGGTTTAACGCTAAACTTTGTAGATTGAAAGTGCAATAATTTGCTGGAGAAGGCTCTTCTTTTGTTTCTCTAAACCTATAATGAAAAATTAAGATTGTCGTTTATAAAACAAGGAAATTGGAATCACTTCATAAGACCTTCCAGCCTTATGCAGGTTTTATAAGAAAAAACATGTTTTTTTTTTTATTAATTATAAATAATTTATAAATGAATACATGATTAATTGATTAAAATATTTGCATCTATTTGTATCGTACAAAAAACAAACCACTTGATCGTGAATTGAGCACTAGGGAAAGCTGTAATTGAATTAAATTGATAAAATTATTATGGAGAAAGAGAAATATGCAGATAAAACGTGATTTTATTGAAACGATACTTTTTACGTTTTTGTGGGCCTGCAAAATGACTTTCAAATTAAGTCGCATTTGTTAAGTCGAACCCCCCTTTTTTAAGTAAAAGCAGAAGCAAACTGATTTCTTTAACCCTAAAATATATCTTATCATATGCATTAATTATTAATTAATTAATTAATTACAAGAACAGTAATTTTACTAAAGAATGCAGCAATTAATGTGAATTGATAAATTGATACTGCAGGATAATAATCAACATTTTAACATTTTACGGAAGCATTTACAGCAAAGGAGATTATTTTCTGTCAGCAGCAAGCATGTTTCTTTCACTGTAATTACCATATTACCGTATTCATGCAGCCAGCAAGGCCTTAATTAGCATTAATTATTTAAGAAATTATAAAAAAAAATGTGCGAATGATTTGTTTCATAAGCTGCTGTTAATAATATTCATTAAAATTCCTTTTTATAAATAATTTGTTTACATTTGTTTTTCGCATCTTTTTCTTTTTTTTTTTTGTACCCCTCTCTCTTTCCCTCCTTTCCACTCTTTATTTCATACATTCTTTAATTTACATTCAAAATTATTCATTTTCACATTGTTATTGCTGTTATTATTGTTATTAATACAATATTTATTTGCATAATTGCTTGTTTATTTAGTAATAATATACGTAAATTACATGAAAAAAAAAATACAAATTATTTTATAAAATATTGACCCACCTGAGCATTTATGCAGAAGTTGTGATAACAAAGTAAAAGCCACAGTAGCACAGTGGCCATAAACCATTTATGATTTACCATTGTGGACGTACAATGATGCTATTTAACAAAAATCTGAAATTAAAAGAAAATAAATAATTAATAATTAATTTAATAATTAATCTGTTGTTTATCATTTTAAAAATTTAAAAAAAAAATTTATAAATCGCCCGAGCAGGGACTTGAACCCTGGACCCTTGGATTAAAAGTCCAATGCTCTACCGACTGAGCTACCCGGGCACATGCCTTTGTACTGGCAAATGCTTTATATAAGCTACAAACAAGCCATAGAATAAACAAACCTAAAGCATATGAATCATTTCGTTAGAAGTTCTGTGTGCGTGCGCACCCCTTTATTTTTATTCATTCACCATTCCTAGAGCAATGTATCTGTTTAAAGTGTTTTTTTCTTTTTTTTTTTCAGTCAAAGTAAAAGGTTTTCAAACACGATTTTATGTATTTTGAGCCCTTATGCATGCGTAAATTATTTGCGAACTAAACTTCAAACAGCTACCGAAGAGTGGTACAGTCACAGAAGATGTCATACTGAATTCTCATATAGAACCATAATATGGGGATAACTCATGTATCCCGATGCTCGATAAATTGCATTCAACCGCAATACTATTTTCTCGGATTTCCAAAATGACTTCCTCTGACGCCTAAGCAGAGCCATTTCCATCTGGAAAACAGTGCAATGATCATATGATCTGAAAAATATCAAAAGACCGAATTCTTCTTTCCAAATGGCAGATTCTGCAAGAAAAACAATTAGAGTGTCAGGGGAATTCTCTTTCTAAGTTTTAACGCCGGTTTTACAGAGAGGACCTTAACAAAGACTATCTTGCGAGATTCCTAGACTGAGCTGAGGGATACAATTAATGGATCTGTTTGTTTAGAATCGTGAGAATACCACACATCCAAAATCTAATTGAAATCCAATGGTCGTATGCCTCTACAAAAGCTAGGCACAATAAGGCCTAATTATTTGGGCTCTTTGGAAATTTGAGAAGTAGTACTTTCTAGTGTTGGTTTTCTGCTTAACCAGAAACAGTAAACACATCATGCTGTGGCGTACCAATAATCAAACTAGGGTCCCTGCACCTTAACTCTTCTATATTTTAACTGATATTTATGTTTATATTGGGATTTTGTTATTTTTCTATAAAATTTATGATTTTTTGTCAATTCTAAGATATTTCATTAAAGATAAATCAATGTGATGTTATTCATCACAGAACAAATTCTACAACAATAACAAAAATAGAAATAAAATGAATAAAGTTTCATTTTGTTCTTTTCAAATTTCAATTTAAAGGAAAACCAACAACAAACAAGAATGACATTCTCTAAGAAAAGTACAATTAAAACACAAATTAGCTGTGACAGTCTTTATACAGGTGCAGTTTTTATAGGATGTGGCTGTTTGCGACGGTATTCCTATGTTTAGTTTCTAATGTTTTGGTTTCAATTCGTTTCCATTATTATTTTTTTTTTTTTGGTTTTGTTTTAATTTTCATCAAAGAACAATAGCCAATATTGTAGAATAAATTCGAACGGAAATTTCAAATTTAAAAGTTAACAAATTGCTTCAAGTGATTTTTAATGTTTTGTTTATGCGGTTTTTTTAAACATAAATATTGTCTTGTTTCTCTTTTTGTTTTTTTGTTTTTTTTTTTTTTGTTCAAACTATTTGCACGATTCATTTGACATTTTCTTAAGAATCAATTCGTATTTCCTGAAATTAAATACTCAATAAAATAAAAAAAATCAAGTACTTAATTGCCATTAAATAAGTATAAAACAGCATAAAATTAGTAAAGCAAACATAAGAACACAAAAAATTAATTGTTTTGTTTAAATATTTAAAAAAAAAGTTCATTAATCCAATGGGCACTCAATTTTTTGTATGCAAATCTAATAAGATTCGAAACTAATTAAAAAAAGATTATAAAAAAGAGGTATTGGTATAAGGGCTTATAGATTTAAATAAATCGTATTAAAATTGTATCGTGCACTCGGTAAAAAATTACTTTCTTTTTCATTTCTCTCTGTGATGGTATGAATATGTTTAAAAAAAAACTTGAATCAAATAAAAGCTTCTAAATTATAACAATAGAAATTAAGAATAATTTTAGAAACAAGCTGAAAACATGAACAAGTTACTCACAATATTGTTCACAAATCTAAATATTTACTTGGACGACTGTCTGGTTTATAGTACATATCTATGTATAGTTGACTCACTATTGCTATTAAAAAAGAAAACACGTTAAAAAATTAAATAAAAATAAATGAGTGACAACAAAAAAAAAAACGAAAATATTTAAAATTAATTATACCCTCAATGCATAGGTTATAAATCTTTTTGCGAAAACAATAGTTCAGCAAATAGTTAGAAAATTTAAAACAAACACTTTAGAAACGCTTCATTAAATACGAGTTTATAATTATTTTTCTTTATTTCAGAAATTCCTTCAACGATGACAATAAGTGATGAAGATGTTTGACAAAATGACAGCAATGTGTCACAATTTCAAATTGTCATAAACAAAAACAATTGAATGTAATCAGTGTGAACTTTATAGGCGTTTCCATTACACACGCAATTTGATTAAAGTTAAGTTTAACTAAACTTGAGTTTAACCACAAACCACCAGCATCAAGCTGTTATGTCTCTGGCAAATAGTAAAGACTGGATTTGAATTCAAATAGAAATCTTACTTAAATTGAAATTTAATGACAAAAATTAAAATTAAAAAACTACTGTGGAAATGTAAATGGTATTTTTAATGGAAATTTAGATCTTTTGTTTTAAATCTGCATGATGGTTTCCCATTACTAAACACCTGATTATATGATGTTTGTTATACAACGTTTTCTGTAATTATAAAACAATGAGAAGGCATTTAAATTTATAACAATTTGACTTAAAGAAATTTACTTTAAAAATTATTTTTTTTTATATAAAATTTGTACAGTTTTTTTGCCTGGACCAGTGATTCACGATGTCAACATTTTATATTCGGGATGTATTACGAAATCCCTAGTTTAGGTTGTTCCAAAAAGCAAGATGACCATTTAAAATTTCAACTATAGTTTGAAGAAAATCATCAAATATATCGAGACTAAATTATGCCTGAAGCAAACAACTCCAAATATCTTGTGATTTAAATCATGTCTTGTTTTAGTCACTTTTTGGATTGACGCTCTCTACTGATCATTGCCGCTCAGAAACTGAAGCACGTCAGTGATTTTTTTTTTGGTTTGACCCAAGAACATTTTTCCTGTTGCCGTTTTTTCAAAACAGACTTGACCACATAAGTATGTCTGTTTCTATTATATCGCATCAAATAATCGATTGAATTTCTACTTCCGTTAGTATGTCTGTTTGTATCATATCGTATCAAATAATCGATTGAATTTCTACTTCCGTTATTATACAGTTTTAAATGATTTCCTGTCCAGAAGCCAATACAAAAAATTCTTTCCAATTCATTATTATTTTTTTTTTTTTATAAAATTTGTTCTAAAATTGAGAACTATTGGTATCGATAACATGGGGGTGGAAGTTGTAATAAAGTTCAATTTACTGGCAAATCTTCTTAATAGAAGACTAATTTTACACTAAGGCACACGCATATCCATTTTAATTTCTTGGTTTTTTTTCTGAACTTTGTTAAAATGTTTTCCTTCTTTTATGGTAAATAAATTCGCTGGTAAATTATTAAAGATAATAGTCATCATGCCGACTGTTTGGCTGGCAGTTGGTTTGTGGCTGGCTGTTGGTTTGTGGTGGGCTGGACAACATCACTAAACCACGTTTCTTTCAACACTTTTGAACACACAAATTAAATATGATTTTAACATTTGTATTTCATGTTCTGTGGCAATTATTTAGCAATATTTCTTTTTTTTTTTAAATGTTTCTCTTGTAGATTAAATCTAAAAATCTTTTACTAAACACACATACATCCTTATTACTTGAGAAAACTCATTTTTATTCGATCCCCCTCAGGGTTTTAAGTTATTAAATCATTTAAATTATTTGCGAGAATTTGGAAATAGTTTTTCAATTTGATGAATTCAGTCTTTTAAAGAACTCTTCAACCATTTCAAACATTCTTTAAGATTATAGCATTGCAGTGACATCTTCGTTATGTGCATCATAGTCTTTGATTTAAAGATAGTCTTAAAGGTCTTTGCACTTTGTGGTGCAAGCATTGTAAATAAATATTAGTAAAGCACTCATACATATGCATGCACATACGTATAACGTACAACAATTTTCAATCTTTAGATCATTAGAAGAAACGTGATTTAATGACTTTTTCTTACTTACTTATGAGTATTTACAGTGCGAATAAGCGCATGGGTTAACAGACGAATGAATATGTACGAGTATTTGATTTGTGCAAATTGAAGTATTATGAAAAGTATTTCTTATTAAATCATCCAATCATTTAATAGCAAAGTAAAGATTCTATTTCATGGCCTGTCTTGGAAATCATCTTTCCGGTAACATAACACGACTAAGTTTAAAGATTTTACTGTGTTTCATTTGTCTCTTGCCATAATCTTCCTCATAAATATGTTTGAACTCTTGTGGATCTTTTCAATTTAAAATTGAAAACTTTAAGCACGTGCTGCAATAGAAATATTAATATTACGCTGTCACACTAAATATCATTTGAGGATGTGTAATGCCATTACTAAATAACTGTCAGCTTTAAACACAGTTGAAATTCATTTTGAAATATTAACGTGCATTGATTATTAAATGAATATGAATTATTAACAAATTGCCACATAATAAGTTTACAACAATTTATTACCAAATATGAACGAAAAAGCGATGTTCATAACAGATCTGTTTACCTGACTTATTTTATATTTAAACACTCCCTTATAAAAAAAAGTTCTTTTTTGAATACCGAGTAATAAAATAACATCTCAGTCTTACGATTGCACATTAGCTAATTTGTATGTTTTTAAATAAATAGTACAAAAGTTAAACTTTAAATATGCATCCAACACATCCTGAGGTTTTAGCCTGTTCCAGACAGAACTGACACTTTTTGTTATCTCTTGGGTTAATATATCAGATAGCAATTTTTCGATAGAAGACCTATTATCCTATCTACTAATCGTTTGACCTAGCGCCGAGCTCATGTGAGATCTCATTGCCTTGAATACCTAGGCTGATATGGTCCCTTCACAAGCCATTCATTTCATTGCACTTTGTCCTTCACATCCAGTTGTTGAAGCTAATCAAAGCGTTCACCAATCAGCCGCTATTTCAATTGACCACTAAGCCAGATTTCTTAGTATGGCATTTTAGTTTAAAAAACCTCTTGTCATTTGCTCATTGGTATAGAGATCCTTGTATTAAGTCCAAAGATTGTCCTATCTACAACATTGCTAGTGTTTGATCCAACCGAAAATATCTCATTCCCTGTGCTCAGATACATGATAACAAGGCTTGACATGAAAGCCAATTTAGATTCATATGAACACCCGCATATGCAATTTAGAGAGCTACCTAAAATAATTATATGAGCAAATACCTTGATGAGATTTGTATGGATCACTTCTTTGCAAATTTATTATGGGCTTATTAGCTGTAATCGGGCGGGTTGTAAAACAATGGACGCCGAAGCCTTAACCGTGGAATATTATCAAGTCTTACAAGAAGACTACGCTAGACTTATAGGGTCGATTAAAAGTACCGCTCTAAGCCAGTACACAAATATTTGACAGTATTCGCATATTCAATGACCATCTTACTGTCTACTTATAGACAAACCCTCATCATGACAATGTACAAATGTACGAATGTACAAATCAAAATTTGATTCATAATATCAGCTATCAGTAGGTCGAAATATAATATTGTAATTAAAAACAAAGCAATTCTTAAGCAAACAAGGAACACGAAGATCGTATAATTAAAACTGTGAACATTCGAGTATTGTCAGTCAGGACGTGTGTATTAAAATAAAATGGAAATAAAATTTATCTCAATAGCAATTATTTCTTAAAATTTTATTTACATTTTTGAATTCTACATCACAGTAAATAGTTTTAGGATGTTAGAGAGAAATAAAAAAAAACACTAAAATAATGGCATTCAGTATCTGTTTTCAAATCTTTTCAAATAAAAATCCAAATTTGAATGTAAGCCTAAGTGTTCACTTAAAGTCTATTTGTTATCGTCCATTCACAACTGCTTATTATTTTTTTTTAAACTTTTCAAATATTACAGTGTATTGTGTTTAATTAACTATTTAATTAAGCATTTTATTAAAATATTTTTTTCTTTTTTAATTTTAGTTAAACGCTCTTTAGTTAATCTTGCTCAAAACAAAATTTAATTAATTTTAAAGAGAAAAAAAAACAACAACAACATTAAAAACAAATCAATTATAGTTTACATTTTGTTTTGAATATTCTTTTTTTTAATTTATTTTATAAAATAAAAAACAAAATTTTTAAATATTTTTATTATTTTGCATTTTGTTTATGTTTCTGTTTTTTATTTGTAAATAAAAGCCAATCAGAAGCCAAGAGAGCAAAATAATTTATTTTCAAAATTTTATTTACAAACCAGACATCTGTACGAATATATATTGAATATTGCAAAGGATGACGCCGTTGATGACGAATAGAAATTTTAAATTTTTATTTCATTCGATAATGAACTTGTGTCATTGAACGATTGAACGCTTATGCGTGTTTATGAAAATACCATATGAATGAAAAATTAATTTGAAATTGTTTTCAAAAATAATTTTTAAATCAAAAACAGGCTTTTTAGAATATTTAGCATCACCGGTATTTTAAAGCCAGTGTAGGTGTCTCAATCAGCAATTGGTGAGCATTTTTTTTTCATTTAAAATTAATAAACTTTTTCATTGAAATCATTCCAAAATATATTCGTTATGGCAGCATCAAAGCAATTATACTATTTCTGATATTATAAAAATAATAAAAAATAAAAAATAAAAAAAAAGTAAAAAAATTGTACAAATTATTGCATTTACAATGTGGGTTGGAAAGGTATTTAATTTTAAATATTTATTATTGTACCATAAATTAATTGATTTTAATTATTTGTATTATTTTCATGTACATCTGTTGTATAGTACATTATAATTGGCATAATCAACAGCTTTCAACTTTAAACAAAGGAAAGCTGGACAATAGACATGCCACACCAAGTACAAGTCTCAGGAAAGCTATAGGCAAACAAGAATTTTTAAAGTTTATGTAGAGTAACATCTGCAAAAGGTAAATATGGGAGCAAAAAGTAAATATGGGAGCAAATATGTCTTGAAAATTGATTTCAATAATGCCTAAGATAACAATCTTAAATAGGTTTAGAAAATATTCTAATTTGGAATATCTTTTTAAGTCTTTACATTAAAAATTGTTTGTCATGTCTTTGAAAACAAAACAATGTGAGCAATTATTTACTGCCCAAAATACATAAAAATGTAGGAGCTTCATATGAAATAAATGAAGTGTAATCTGATGTGGTACATGTCCATAGTCGAATTGAGAAATTGAAATCATATCATCATATATAGGGATCTGAATATTCTTTTTCAAGAAACTTAAAAATTGTTACAAATTGACCAATAACTTGCAGGGTAATTGACAATTGCCAGAATTTACAATTGTTGAGACCAAAGCATTAAAATTTTTATACATTTCAGTGTTATGTTTAAATAATGAATGTTATGTTTAAATAATGGTTCCAACAAAAAACATATAAGTACAGCAAGAATTGTGTTGGGAGTTTAACATTTTAACCTTTTTTTATTTGTAAGGTATGTCGGTGAGCTAAGAAAGATTTTATGCCCAGCATAATTCATTTAAAATCATTTTAGTTTATAACACATTATCCATGTGTGCATATAAAATTTAATACTTTTATGACTACATACATATGAATTTCATGATTTCAAATATGGGTCAAATACGAAATACGAAATAATTTATTTTTATAACACAGAACAAATCAAACTACGTATAGCCCGAAAAAAAAACTGCATAACTTAATAGTTGTGAATGAATTTGGTTAAGAGTGGTGGGTGATTAATATCAAGATTTCTTAAAGTGTTTAAAAATTCTTTTTTTTGTTAAAAATAAAGCAGAGTCTTTAAGCATTGCTTTTTTTATATTATTGTGTTGTGTGGCGTTGTGTTGTGTGTTTGTTTGTTTATGTGTTTTTTTATTTAAATCAAAAGAAATGTGCTAAGGTCATAAAGAGTTTTTGTTTTAGTTTCGGTTGGTGTTGCTGTTTCTGTTATTGTTTTGCTTGTTATTTATTAATAAATTCATTTTTTTTTTTGTTGTAGTTGTTGTTGCTGTTGTTGTTGTTTTATTTTTGGTTTTTGTTGTATGCCAAAATATTGCACACTCTTTGTTTTATATTCGTTTTTCGCCAATAATGTTGTATATATATATTTGTGTATGTGTGTGTGTGTGTACTTTTTATGAATTTCGGAAACGGAAATCTTCAATGCAAACACATGAAATGTTCATTTTATATCATAAAATTAAAAAATAATAAAAAAGATGATCGTTAAGATTTATTTATTAAAATCTGAAGAAGAATAAAAAAAAAACCGAAAAAACAAACCCAAAAACAAACTTATAAAATTCCATTGAAATATCATGGGAATTTAAAAAGAAAACACAATTTTATTATTGCATGCATGATTATTTTTTTTTTTTGTTTGTTTGCCTTATTTTAATAATGTTCACTTTATGGTTTAAATATGTTTTTAATGAAGTACTGCAAATAATAAAATAAATAAAAAATTGTGTATCACTTTTGTTTTTAATAGCTTTTTTTTTAATAGTTTATTGAAGTCATTAGATTTGTAAAACGTCAGATTAACCCATTATAATGTGCAGAACATTCTTCCTCTTCTTCATAAATTTCAAAAGGTCAAAGTTCTATTGTAATGTTGCCATTGACCCTAGATTTTAAAATAATTCCCTGCAAACATTTCTAAAACTTAGGCAATGAAAGAAATGCACAGGACAAGGTGTAACTTTGCAATATTAAAACAACTTTAGTATTAAACGAAGCATGGAATATGAGAACAGAATAATTTAATGCTCTAGTAATGAACCAATAATCGCATAGATTGACAGTCAGATCTTTTAGGTTAAATTTTTATTTTGACCTTTTGAGGAATTTTTTTTTTCTCATACACGTTAAACTAGATTAACACTTAAGCAGTTCCCTTGATACGTTTCGGTTTGTTTTTTTTTTAATTTTCATATTCGAAGCGAAATGCAAAATCAAATAACTTTGGCGGTTAACAGGCAACTTAAAGTAAAATGCTAATAATGCGATTAAAATTTAAACAGATTGCCATGACTATTTGTTAAAAACATTATTGAATCATTAAAGATATCAATCATATTTAATGATCATATCATATTGGTAATCTTTAAATCTATACCCTATGTTAAGTATACCCTACGTATTGTAGCGGTAGAGTAATAGACAATTAATTATGATTTTATGATTTGCAGATTGTTAAGCATTATGTGTGTGAAACTTAAATTTATAGCCTGTCACAAATAAAATATTTAGTGTTGGGCATTGAGAAATGCATAAAAAAAATTTTTTGCGTAATTAATTAAACATTTGACCATAAAACTGGGCTATCAAAAATTATAATTTTAATTTTTTATTTTTATTTTTATTTTTCCTTACGCAAAAAATAGAAGATATTTACATTTAAATAAATTAATGAAAATATTGCCACACAACAAGCGAAAATAAAGAATTTCTCACCCAAATTTATAACGCAAAAAGCTTAATCATATGAGTTATGAACAAAAAAAGAAGAAAATGAATAAAACGAATTTACTTAAAATATAGGCCTTTGGAATTGTCTGAAGGATATTTTTCTTAGTTTTTAATATTTTAAAAGCTTTCGATTCATGGTAATAGAAGTTTTAAAATTTTAAAAGCCATGTTTTACGTGCGGCTAGTAAAATAAAAAAAAAATAAAATAAAATAAAATAATAAAAAAAATAAAATGAACTAATAAAAATGTTACAAAATCTATGACAATGCATTTGTTAACAGCTGTTTCAGTTTAAAACCAACCAGCTGTTTAACAATTGTATGCCATGAAATGAATAAAAAAATAAAAATAAACAAATAAAATAAAAAAATTTAAAAAAAAAACATGAATTAAATGTTAATGACAATAATCTGAACTTTGCTTATTTTAAAAATAAACAGAAGACGTAATGAATTGTATTTAATAAACAATTTTTAGTTTTTTTTTTTTGTTTTATTCACAGCATTTAGCAAAATTGTTTAAATTTTATTTCAAGTTTCTTGTCTAAGTTTTTTGTGTTTTATGATGTTTGTTTTGTTGCTATTTCTTCTTATAAAATTTGCGCAAGTATAAAAACAGTCTAATGAAACTGGTTAATTAGCCCGTTATGTGCAAATAAATACTGTTTATATCATTTCATTATTTATTTTCTTATATTCTCTATTTTATATTGTTTTTGTCAAATTTTATGTCAAATATTTTGGTCATTTAATGGATGAAGAAGAAGAAGAAGAAGAAGAAATTCAAAATATTATCTAATATTTGCACTTCTTTAAATGATTTTTTTTTTTGTATATGGTGTGTGGGTGTATTTAAAATTTCTTGTGGAATTTTTTCATAATATTTATTATTCTACAGTTTCTTTTTTTAGCGGCAAGTATTTGTAACATTTTCATAAAACCGCTTCGTTGCTGTGTTCACTGCTTTTTTGTTGATGTTTATTTTTTTTTTGTTGTTATTGTTTTTGTTGTGTTTTGTTTAAGACAAAAAAAAATTGCAACATTAAAAACTTCACGCAATCTTCAGACAGATTTAAAGCAACAGTAGCATCCATGAATGAATGAATGAATTGAACAATTAAACTCACACACGTATAAACAGCCAAGACAAGTGGAGTGTCTCACACTAAGTCCTCTAGTAACGGTTTAAATTTGATCTACTTGAAATATATGACAAGAGAGTCTTTTTCTTTTTGCATGGTATTACATATTATTTTCTATTAAATTAGAAATTAGAATGTTTACCGAGAAGCCCTAGCAGACTATTGGGAATCATGCTAGTTTATTAACGTAAGGATAATGGCTTTGATTTTGACCAGAGTGCTGTTACAATACACCATAAGGTCTTACAAGGGGATATACAAATATTTGTAAAATCTTTTCTTCATTACTCTTACTTGCATTTTATTCAAATACTCCTTCTCTCTTTAGAATTTAATTTTCAATCATTAATATCTAGACATCTGTCCCCTGTTATTGTATAATTATTGTGATAAACTAGTCACATGTGTATTCTATTTGTTCGGTTTTATTTCGAATGTAAGAAAAAAAAAATAAATGTTTCATAATTTTCATTGTAGTTGGGGCAGATCTTTAAAATGTTTCGGTTATTTTTGTTGGTCTGTTTTGTCTTCCACCCAATTCGGATGCTATACACCCAATAAAAAAAGAAATACAACAACTGCGAAGACGAACAATAGAGTTGTTCCAGCATTTTGGTGATTAAAAAAATGTGTGGTTTTTTTTTTCATTTGATTTCGTTATTAACAAATAAGCAAATAAAAACAAAAAGTTATTGAAAAAAATCTAAACACACACACACATAGAAATAAACAAAAAAAAAAAACAAGAAAAAAATAAAAATGACATGAAATATTTGTTATTTATGTGGCATCAACATTTCAGTATAAAACTTAAGTTAAAAAAAAAAGGAAAAACTTATGTTGCGTTGCGTTTTCACTCGTTTCACTCTGCAATACAAACTTAAATACAATACAATATATAAAGTACAATATACTGGACAAGCAAATTGTGTTTCCTTTTTTTTTTGAACTCTTTCTTTCTAACTGATAATCCTTTGCTGTCCATTATTTTCCAAGGAGTTTAACAAAATTGATATTAAAACGCTTTAAGCTGAACAATTTTTTAAACAAACTTTTTCTTTGATTATCCATCAGGGAAATAATCGGCATAAACTGTGCCATAATTGGTATTTTTAAGAGTTTTGTCATGAGCATGTGTCTTAAATCGTTTGGTTTTTTCATTCACTTATTTCATGGGTAACGAAAGAAGGAAATGATTTGTATAAGTTTTTGCATGATTTTTAAACAAATGGCTTGAAAGAAAATCCCTACAGATGGAATACATTAGGTATCTCTAGTTAGCCTGCCTGAGAAAAAACCTGAATGAAGTATAAAACAAGAAAAGTCAATTGCAAATTGACCTTTTGAAAACGGCAGAAAAACAGAGGAACTTCTTGCAATGAAACTGACGAATAAAATACCAACGAAAAAAAAAATTACAAAAATGGCAATAACAAGAGCAACATAATAACATCACAACTAAACAATAAATTCTGCCAACACAAAATATAAGAAGAAAAAAAAAAACGAGAAACACTATAGAAAGATATGTTTGTTGTCTTTAATTTTTGGCAACTCAATTGCTGTTTTAGCCGAAAATAAAACGTGATTCTTTGCGTTTATTTTGTTTTGTATTATATACGTTTTTTTTTTAAGGCTGAAGGTGTATGTTTGATCGTTTTAAATATCAATTTACCGTTTCTCTTAATTTTGGCAACTAAAACAGCTAAAAGAATTCAAAATAAATTCTATTCTTAATGAAATGACATTAGAATTGAATGAAATTAAAATTGAATAATTTGCTATTCAAAACTGGCAAGGCTCATAGTCTCTGTTGTGGTTCCTTAATGGAAATTATTTTCATTTTTTATTTTATTTTTATTTCTCAATTGACTAAACAAAGAAATTCTCTTAAACCAAAGGTTAATAATAAGGAAGTTAATTTGAGGTTTTCAAAGGTGGTTAGTGTGGATAATTGAAAATATTTTTTTTTTTTACTTAAAGGCTGTATGTAATAATAATTATTATACAATAAATTAATGTCTAAAAATATAAATATTCTTACCTTATTAGTACTGAAATTCTTGGTTATTGTGTAATTTGAATTTCAGATTCTTATTAAGAAAAATATGTATTCACACCCAGGTTTCAGTAAGTAAATAAATGATGCTGCTGTCGTTGTTTTAGAATTATTATTTTAAAAATTCTTCTTTTTTTATTATTATTTTGTGTTGTTTTTGTAATTGTAATATATCGTTATTGTAAATATGGTTTGTTTAAACAAAATTTATGATTTTTTAAAAAATGTTTGTCATTCGAGTTGCCTTTAACGAAACATGAACGTACCATTCAAGATCACGTTTTTCTTGCAAAATCATAAATAATATTTAAATAAACAAACAGAATTCAATACCAACAATCAATACACATACATATTTAACAGTATGTTTTAAAATATTGTAACAGTTTGTAATTTTATTAAAATTTTATGTAAATTTTTTTAAATGTTTCTGTTTGTTTTATTTTATTTTGCGTTACTTTTTATAATTATAAT
Organism: Sarcophaga bullata; assembly: GCA_005959815.1. Lineage (NCBI taxonomy): Eukaryota > Metazoa > Arthropoda > Insecta > Diptera > Sarcophagidae > Sarcophaga > Sarcophaga bullata. The sequence continues at coordinate 156,169 of QOCX01000039.1, read as the reverse complement.
TCGTTTTGCATTTGGCACCTTTAGCTGTTGATGAGATTTAAAAATTTTTCTGTATGCTTTCAAAACATCACACTCAGTTTGCCACACACTGTCAAAAGCAAAATAAAAATTTAAGTTTTAATGTGACAATACGAAAACTTTATTACCGCACGAGTTTACGTAAAGAAAATAAAAAAAAAAGAAATAAAAAAAAGAAATTCTTTAATGAATTACAAATAAAATTAAAAATCTAAACAGCACGAGCTTACGAGAAAAACAAATTTAAGAAAACATTTTAGCTGGTTTGTCTAGTGCAAGAAAATGCAAAAAATGCTCAATCAATAAGAAAAATTGAAACTAAACATTGCCAATATTTAATAGAAGTTTACGAGAAGATACCCAATGAAAACTTGTTAGCATTTACAGACCTACCATGGCAGTCAAGAATATTTTCAACATTTAAACAATTATTATATCAATATATACCATGATTTAATGATTTTTTTTTCAAATATTTTAAGCTTTTTTATTTCTTTCTTAAGATTATTGTAACAAAAATAAGTAAATTTTATTCAAAACACATTTTTTTGTTTCGTTTCGTTTATTTAATTACTCTGTTTTGTAATATTTCTTTAATTATGAAAGAAAACAGAAGAAAACTTAAATATTTTCCGTTAAACACAACCGCTTTAAGCAAAGTTCAAATCAGAACTAAAATTCCCAAAGCTTTGAAATTTATTAAAATGAAAAACTTCTTTAACATCTTCTCTAAATGAATCGCATACAAATGTCTCACGACTGCTAAACAACAATGCTGTATAGAAAACAAAAAAATAAAAAAAATGAATACAAAACAATACTAGTGAACAGCATCAAACTCATCAGTCCAACACAATAATAAAAACAAAAAGTAATTACTTAAATAAACAAATAAACACTACACTGTATGCATAATGAAAAAGACAGCAACATTTAACATTCAACAAAAAAAAAACAAAAAACAAAAGTATTTTTAAAGAAAACAAACAATCCTTCAGTAAATATGTGTGTATTTTTAAAAAAAAAAAATTATTTTAATTAAATTTTTGATATTATTAAAATAGATCTTTAGGAAATATTTTAAATAGCACTTGAATAATTAACAAACTTTGTTGCCAGCAACATTGTCTCTCAACATCAGCATTTCTAATACTCTCTGTTTACTTTTGTATTTAATGGCTTAGCAACATTGTGTTGACAATCAGTAGTGGGTGCAAATGTTTGTGTCTTAAGTCTTTTATATTGCTTAAATAACAGCAACAAAAACAAAAAACAGAAATAAACCACTAACCATACAGTAAATGATTGAAATGAAACAAAACAAGTAAACAACATGCATGCAATCAAAAGAGCACCGATTTTACACTATTTAAGAGAGAAATAATACAAAAGAGAGTGAGAGTATCTCTTAAATTATAACAAAAAATTAAAAATTATTTAATAACTTGATTTTATGCTTTAAATGAGGGTTTTATTAAGACCACTGATAAGTAATGCTTGAAGGGAGCAATGATTTTGATACGATTTCTCACTGTAAAGAAAACTCGCTTAAAATTTTTAATTGGTGACAGTGCATAGGCCCTGTTTTATATTCTTAGAAAGATTATTTGTTTGCCTCATAATTTATTAACGTGATACATTCTAAATGAATTTTATTTGTATGGATTATAAACCATAAATGAATTGTTCTGTTGAATATTTAAAATATGCTTATTTTGGGACAAACTACTGACAAACTACAATTTCAGCAATTGACATTTAAAATAATTAATAATAATAACTTCAATTGATCACAATTGTGGAGTGCTTTATATTTTTAATACTTTCTTTCGATAGGCTAGAGCATATTAATTTTTTAATGAGAGACTTTTAAACATTATGCATAATCAGCTACATGTTGCCAATTGCTTGGTGCATATCAACAATATGTGGGTGGCTAGCAATGTTATCGAACACGAGCCTTTAAAATTCCAACCATGGCAAACGAGACAAAAAACCAAACAAAACTAGAAGTTGTTTCATTCTGAAAGAATTTGTGAAGAACTTCTGTCAAAACTGGTAAGATTTGAATTGATTATCAGACAACAACAGATTATGTTAAGACATGTGATAATAATTTTAATAACGATGCTTGAGGAATTTTTAGTATGACAGGCTAACAAATTATTTTAACACTGGAAGCAAAATAGGAATTAGAAAAGCAGGAGATGAGAAAAACATAAACTATTGGATTAAAGACGATTAAAATTAAAAACCAGTATTTAAATATTTAAAATTCTAAATGTAAATAAAAAAGAATGCATTTGATTTCAATACATAAGAAAGACATTGAGTTCTTACATATTTAAGTGTAGAATTTTATTAATAAAGTAGGTGTTGTTTGACATATAATAACAACAACAACTTTATCAAATAACCGTATTTCAAACACTTTTACCAGCTAAAATATAAAATAAATAAAGGCAACAACAAGTTGAAAACAAGTCATAGAGACATAGAGACATAGAGACATAGAGACCTCAACTTATAAAGAAACATTTAATACTGCATGAGTATTAGGGTGGTATAAAGAAAGAGGAGAAAATAACTAACATCAAAATATAATCTTTTAGTTTTAATATCTTTCTTTTTAAACTTTTATTTCAAAGTTCTTTTAAACTATTGATGGTAAAGGTAGTATTATGTTACGAACGCTTACCAGACAAATATCAGAATATATGCTTATTAATCATGATTATGGGTAACATGTTTATTTGAAAACATTTTTACCACCTTAATAATCACACACATCACTTACAGACATAGACAAATTTGTCTTATACAACTATAAAACTAAGAAGCAGAAGACAAAGACCGGCAAACTCGTAATAATATTATCGTTATTATTAATTGTACAAGTATATGCACATTAACCACGAAAAATCATCCACGGAATTCCCACGTTCTAAACTTAAGCGTAATACTAGACTAGACGTGGTAAGAAAATCAAAATGAAAAATTAAAATTAAAATTAAAATTAAAAAAGAATTTCATTTAAAAGTCTTCAGACACCAAAAGCTTCTTATGAATGACAACATTGACATCATATTACAACACAATATAAAATTATAGAAAGACAAAAAACAAACGAAATATACTCATGTTTATAAGTGTAATTATATGTAACACACATATTAAATATCTTCTGTTGAGAATTATGGAAAATCATGCTGTTTAGCAATACTAAAGGCACTAATCGGTACATACTATAACGTTCATGATGATGATGATGATGATGATGATGATGATGATGAGTATATAATAATTTTAACATTTTCAAATCGTTTGAAATTCATTCAATACAATTCGGTACGGTTTGAAGATCCATTTAACACCAGCGAAAAATTGCATTGACCTTGTTGTAATTGTTGTTGTGGCTGTGCAATCGTCTTATTGAAAGTAAATTCGAAACAGAGTCAATCGATAAATTTATGGTCAATTGCTCACATCGTTAACGACATTTTGTCAATAAAATTGTTGTTGTTGTTGTTGTTGGTTTTGTTTCTTTTATCGAAGACTACTTATATGGTAAAAATACAATATGTCAGCATTTGAAATACTGAATAAATAAATATTTGTAAATTATACATAATAAAACAAAACAAAAATAAAAACATTGCTTTCTGAAGACTACTTTTTTCTTAATAGACAGGCACACTTAATAGTGGCGTTTTGTTTCTAGTTTTTTTTTTTCTTCTCGTCGTTGCTATTGGGATTGGCTTTTAAGCTACTTGGCGTTGTTCTTACCAAATATGTTGAGAGTATTGTTAAACAAAAAACATTAATTTTAAATTTCTAATCTTTTTATGCCTCTTCTATTGCAAATCTATTTAGAAAGCTTTTCCTCTCAGTTTAAAATCTGTTTCATATAATCAAACAAGCCATTGCTATGAAAAATTCTAACTTTTTTTAAAAAATATTTGAAAGTGTTTTTCATAAAAACTTTTAATCGCCTGTTATCGAAATGAAAGTGATAAAGTCGACAAGTTCAAAACAAAACTAAAATTTAAAAATTTTATTGTTTTTAAATAATGAAAGAAGGTTAAATATTTCGAGTTGTTCTTTTGCCTTTTCTAGAAAAATTTCAATAATTTGTTTTCAATAATTAATCGTTTTTACTTGAATAAATAATTTCAATATTTTTAGGTGTTGCCGTTGGCAGTATTGAAAAATAAATCTTAATCTTGAAGGTATCAATCTATGCCGAACAAGATTTTTACGTTTTTCTGGTTTTTTGTTTTTACCAGTTCTAGGTTAAGATTCAACTGACTGACTAACTATCTGATACTGTGAGACGGTCTGACTGTATAAAGATGATTGACAATCGTAATGGGAGTTTTCTATCGTTTACTAACATTCACACTGATGTTGTTTAAAGATCATTAGAATGCAAAATGAAGTGTAACTAATAATTGTGAGTGACATTTAGATTATTGAGTTTGTGAATTAAGAAAACTTTTAAAACTAATATTGTATGTAACGTATATGGAAAATAAAATCAAAGATATGTAATGCCAATAATAAGAACAAAATTAAAGAGCTTAATTAGTTGCTAACTATTTTACTATACTTCTTTACGTGCAACGTTTTAAGATTATGAAAATATTTTAAATGTTAAACAAAACGAAATTTATTTTCAATTCGTATTTTGAGTTTACATTCAACAGTTATACAAAATTTAATATTATTTACGTAATAAAACATTGATTATTTAATAAAAAAAAAACATATCTCTGTTGGTTGATATGGAAGATGAAGATCATGCCTTATATACGGGCAAACGCAATATCATTTACAGTATGTATGGAAAGTAGAGCACCAACCTAAACAAACTTAATTGAAATTTGAATTGAAATTTTGAAATTAATTTTAAAATTGATTTGCAAATTTTTTATGCTTGAAATTTAAATGGAATTTTGTATGTATTTCATTTGTAACCTTTATTATTTGATAAATATAGTTCAATACTCTATATATAATTGTTTAAAAATAGTTGAAATATAAGAAAAAATTGTTTTTTTTTCTCTTTTGAACAGAAATGCTGATTACGATGATGATGATGATGATGATGAATGACGTGGCTAAAAATTAAATAGACGAAGGTTAACAATACGTTTTTAATTGTTTGTGAAATAATTAAATAATAATTACTGTTCAATTATAGGCCTACACAAAAAAAAAGTAATTAAAAAATAATATTCTTTAAAATATACACACGTTTTTAATTTGGTTTTAATATATATACACAACGCAACATGTGGGAAAAAATTTAATTCTAATTTAGTATGACTTTTTTAAGCTCAATGCAACAACATCCTAGCAAATATTACGGTAGAAGAACCATCAAACTGAAACTATGTAAGGCCTTTCAATGTTCCTCAAAGGAATGAAAAAGATTATGAAGACGGACTTTGAAAAATATTAGTCTTGATATCTTGTTTATAATCACTTAAAATTTTCCTTTGCTGTCATGAGTTTGAGTTGAATACAGATTTGTTATCTGCATTTTTTGAATATACAATATTTAGATGTATCGTACACATTTTTAAATTGAATGGCATTGTGCAAATGGATTTCCACATACCTTTGAAAATGATTACAACGAATTATTTCTTTTTATTTTTTTTCTCTCTAATTGCACTGGTCCATTAAATTACTTTTGTTTGCGCTCATTTCTTTTCGTTGGAGATTTTTTTTATTTCATTTTCATTATTATTTTGGTTTTTTTCTTTTTTGTTAACAGCATCATCACATCATTAGTAGGTTTGAGTTTCAGTATAACAAAGTCAACGTTTTATTAAAGTTGATGATTTGCTATAATTTCTAGCTTAATTTGTATTACATTTAGTAATCGTAATGGTACGTACAAACAAGTTTTATAGATATTCAAATAAATAACAACAAAAAAATGTTTCATATTATTTGCCACAATTCGCTTAGCTCTGGTGGTCCAGTGTTTTCTTTATTTCCTCTCCCTTTTTCTAAATTAAATGCATCAAAATGATTGTGCATCTTTCTTTTAAACAAAAGCATTAAAAATTTCACACTTTTTTTTTGTTCGAAGTCAATCCAAACATTTTTTATTTTTTAACAATAATTTATTTTTGAAATGAATCTGTCGCGCATCGTTGAGTTGTTAAACACATTACTGATCATTTGTTTTGTGCTTAACAAACGTGTGAATAATATTGTATAATAAAGTAAAGGAAAAAATCATTTATTTAGTAAGACTATTTCCAAAAAAAAAAATTAATTTTCTTTATTTTCTATGCGGGATGCATTAAATTTGGAATATTTATGTGATGATTTTTGCAATTCCCTTAAAAACTCCATAAATTACGATATTGTGTCATATAAATTGCATTAAAAAATTGCCAATTTTTGTGCAATATTCGTTGTTCAATCTAAAAGGGTTGTTTACACATTTCCATAGAAATGCATGCGGTTTGTTGTCTGAAGACTTTCAAATGGAGCCTTCAAATTGATTGAAATTTATTTAAAATATCCAAGTAGTGTTGCTAACATAGTGAATAACACTCTTAGGCTTGAAATAATCATACAAAAATAATTCTTCAATGGTAATCATTTAAAGTAAATCATTAAGTGTTCTGGTGTAATTAAGTATAGAATTGATTATTTTTCTCTATTGGGCATAGATAGAAAATAATTAAAATTCAATGCATAATGCAGAAATCTGTGAAAATGACTATTTCTTAACATTTTTGCATATTTCATTGAAAACACAGATTAAAATTTGCTTACGGGTTACATTAAATGACATTCGCCTTAAATAGGGCTCATCTAAGTGAATATGATTGGAATATATCATGGTAATTTGTTTCACAAATAGAAGTCTTAGCTTATTTATTAGAAACAATCGATTTATTGATAGCAAATTAAACAATTTTTCTTAATCGAATACAATTTTAAAGGCTTAAATTGCATTGCACTAAAATCAATATGATACAAATCTATTTATCTTCATATAAACATAAAGCCATATGTTGTGATAACTTTATTATTGCCTTCAGCATGATTATTTTTCCAAATCTATTTAAATAGCTTTGTTTTTTTTTTATACAAGCATCTACTAAATCTTCACATAAACCAAATGCTACACAAAAAATGATGCAAAACAGAAAACCCTCAACCAAAAAACAAATATTTATTTATTGCATTTGCACAAATTATATGGTATTTTCGTTTATTACATTACAAAAAGGTATTGAGTACAAGAAAGTATTGATTTTAGATTTTTAATATTTTTTTTCTGCCATCATTTTGATCACGAGTTAATCATACAATTTATGTCTGTACTTCGTAGCAATCATTATCATACTTAAAAATCCATTCTAAAGTAAAACATGTTGCCAGTTGCGAGCCAAGGCAATATAAAATTTTTGAAATTTTATACAAATTTTAAATCAAATGTCTTTAGTTATGACAATAAAAAATAATTTTTTATTACGAGTTCAATATCATTAATAAGACTTTGCTTGTTCAATCCCTATGGAATACGCCTTGTTTTACTCTGCTTATGGAAATAATTTCGTTTTTTTTTATAACTACACAGGTTAAGTAGATGTATTTAATATGAAATCGTGACGAAAACCTTAATGGTACATTTTTTTTTATATAATTATGTACATATGTACGTATATACATATACGTATATACAGTAATACATACATATGTATATTAATTATGCATGTCTTTAGAGTCAAAGGTTAATTACTTTCTTAACAACGTTTTTACCGAAAGAAATAGATAGAAAATCTTTAGCAGATAGATTAGCTACAAAATGGGAAAAAACATTTAAATGGCCTTTCCATATTCCTTTCTTGTTAATGCAAAATTATTCTGAAGTTGTGTTATGCTTGCATTCATAATTGGGACACATTAGAATGGCCAAAACACAAAAAAAATATCCTCTTCATTACCACATTATTGCTGAACACTTGACGAAACTCTTCCCGTCCGTAATGAATGATTCAATAAATAATTGCTTTGCAAAGTTTACAGTTTTTATTATTTTTCATTTAAAAAAAGAGAAATAAATCATCAACTATGATTATGTGTAACCAAAAATATATACAAGCAGCAAATACTCTTTTAATAGAATAAAAAAGCCGAAAAAAATATAAAATGATTGCATAGAGATTAGGAAACCAATTCTTTAAATACAAAAAAAAAAATATATAGAACAACAAACCAAACCCATGCGCAATTTATTCAACAATTTCAAAATACTTCTTTAAGGGCTTCTTTGTTAACCAACCAACCAACCAACCAACCAACTACTCATTCACTCAGTCAGCTACTTACTTATTCACATGCTAACCCCTATTAAAAGATGTTGCAGAACCAGATGATGTAATAGCAGCAGCAGCAGCAGCAGCAGCAGGAGTACCAGTAATCGAATTGTTATTATTATTTATAACAGTTTTGCTTCTATTTTTTGCCATTACTTGCTGTTGAAATTCGGATAAGATACGACTCTGTGGTATATCAGTTTCTACACGACTGCCCACAATTTCGTTGACATTATTTGCTGCTGCACACTGTTCTTGATCGAAGAATATATCGATAATAATGCGCACACCTAAATGCATGTAAACATAATATGATTATAAACTATTATGGATCATTATTAAGTATGTGCGTGTGTGTATATTGAAACAGAATATATGAAAAATTTACGTTATATCGCTTAAGCAGTAGCGGTATGCTCGGGTGTAGGTGTGTGTTTGTGTGTGTGCATGTTATGTTTGAATTATACACTCTATTTCCACTTACCACTTGCTGTCTTTGCAATTGTGGTCTTGCTTTGATAAGATGTTTCACTGGGTTGTTGCTGCTCAACACTATCAGTTGACAGTAAATTATTCTTTTTCTGTTCCACCACCAGTTGAGAATTATAAAGATGCAGATTTTGATTTCTATGCAGATCAACCATTGAGTCTTTTTTCATTGATTCTTCTGTCTCACTATCATTTAATACGTTATTCGGTTTATCCACAGTATCCATATTAGCAGTGTCATCGATAATGGTACAATTCTCAACCGCAAGAATATCTTTAGCATTGATTTTGTTGCAACAACAGTTGGGACTGGTAGTAGTTGTGCTATTACCACCACCACCAATATTATGGAAGCGACTGTTTGAGTTTTGTTTGTTCTCATTATTTGCTTGCAATACTGATGGTATTGTTGGTGATGTTGGCAACATTTTGGTGATTATAGTATTCCTACGGCTTCTATTTTGGCAACACACACAAGCTGAGCAATTATTGCAGCAGATGACTTTCGACTTTTCATCCCTAAGTGTGGATTTATCATCAGTTAATGGCTCAGTTAATTGCTTCTTATTTATTTGAGAGCCATAATTATTTAAACCACAATATGATGATTTGGTAGCGGCCAATTGATGTTGCGAATGATGCCGGTGGGCAGCTGTATAACGATGTTTGATTTTGTAATTGGGCTGTGCACATTGAGATTTTTGAAATTGCCTATCGTAACGTTGTACCATATCACGCACCGATATGGGAGCACTACATTCCGAATCTGAGTTATTGGCCGAATTCAATGAATTATAAAAACCCGAAGAGTTACGAGAATGGGCACTGAAATTATCATCGTCGTCTAAGCTATGGGTTCTAATGCGATTTAAATTCATATTCAATTCCATTCGTGGACTGGTCAAAATCACTTATAATTTTAGAATTTGTTTTTTTTCAGAATTATTAAGAATTGGTTCGTAATTTTTTTTGCACGTTTTTTTTTTAAATAATTTTTATTCTTAGCAAATAATTGTTATCAAAATATTTTTTTTTTTTCTTAATTAATATTTTTTTTTTTGTAATTGAAGTAAATTTCTAGGTTTTTGCGTAAAAATGTCAATTATTTTTTAGTACAATTTGATAGGTAACATTTTCACACAACAAAAACAAATTTTTGTTTTCGTAGCTTGTCTTGGAAGTTAATAGTTAGGTTGGGAAAGCGAGCCTATCATCTTTTACTTGGTTGTAATTTTGATAATGAATTTTTGATTAAAGAATAAAAACAAAACAAGACTCAAATGAATTAAATTCTAATTATAATTGTTATATTAAAATATTTGTCCTTCATATTATACAATACATAGTTCAAATTTAATTGGTATAGGAATCCGTCCTATTCATGTTTGACTCTTACATTGCAATTTATAATTTCATTGTTTTTTTTTGTATTTTATTAACTTCTTTTTGTTATTGTTGTTATTAATGTAATAAAAGTGTTAAATTTTTAAAAGGCAGAATTACTGGCATTAAAATACATTTTTATAATTCCTTATGGAGGTGTTTACGCCTGTACAGTGATTTAATAGTTTAAACAACAATAAACTTCACTAAGAGAACGCCGACTATTAACGTTTTTATAAACAAGTTAAGCTTTTTAACTGAGACAATATTTTATTATCACACAATGAATTAATTATCACTGTGGCAATACAAATTCAAAAACTGAAGACATTTGAAATAATTTCTGTAACATATATGGTAGTACATGGCATTACATTTTCAATGCCAGTGTGAATAGCATAGGTTTTGTCCACAGCCATATAAAGCTACTATTGCTCAATCTAATTATTGTTGCTGCCGATGCTGTTGCTTCTGTTAAGTTATTGTTTCAGCTTTTGTTGCTATAGCTGTTAATATTTTATTTATTAATGCAACAATATTACTTATTAATAATGCAAACGATGTACATACATATATATATATGTACCTTAGCATAATTTTCAAATAATTTTCTTATTCGTACTGGCACGTATGTTTTTTTTTTCTTTCATACTTATTATAACATGGCATCATTATAGTTATTGAAACATTAAAAAATTTTTTTAACAATTTTTCATTATCATTTTAAAGAGCATGACTTGCTTTAAGCATTTTGGCTTCTTTCTTCTTCTTGCTATTGTAGTTACTAGTTTTTAAATACCGATCTGAGGCAACAACAATTTGATATTCACAACTTTACAATCGTTCTAAGGGGCATTTAAGTCTAACAAGTGCAACATGTTTAGTTCACATAAATTAGCTGCCGTGTTATATTTTTATTGTAAAAAAAATTGTCTTTTATGCCAGTAAGTGCATTTGTTTTTTTTTCTTTGAAAACGCTATATCATGCAACAATTTCAATATGGATTTACCTTTATTACTTGATTTTTTTCTTTCTTTTTGCCCAAAAATATTCCGGTACTTGACATTCAAATATAAAACAATTAAATACTAATTGCAATCAAATTAAAACATCTGAAGTACCAAAAAATACTTTAAATAAAATGTACAAGAAACATCTCTAACAAAACGTGTAAAAATGGGCTCGTATGCATTAAATGTTTTCTTTCAACTGGCAAGCTAATTAATGTGTATACAGATGAGCATGTGTACGAGAAATTGAGTACATTAGGATGGTAACTAATTTCAAATAATTTCGAAAATTGTTAAGTAGTTATATGAACTAGTTGCAGAGCACTTTGTCCTGAAAGCATTCGTTATTCATTTATCCATTCGAGATCAGAAAGCATTGCAACGAAGAATATCTGTCCCTTGTAAACACTTTGAAGCATTTAAGCTTATGTGGATATGCAATAATGCAAGCAAAGTCAGAAAGCTTCCAATTGCCGAGTGCAGAACGGTTTCAAGAAATGTGCTGTGGATGTAAATGTCTTTCTTTGAAGTTTTTATTGCCCAATCTTCATTACCGATTGGGACAAATGAAATTTACAAATTTTATTGTTGGGATGCTTTGTTCAAAAATAAAGTAGACAACTAAACTCCTGGAGTTTTGTTAATATCTAGAGCAACTGCTGGCTTTTTAAATTAAGAGTGTGACCATAAACCATAACATATCATGGTAACAATCATAAATTTCCACATACATATACATTTAATATTATAAAATGAATACACATTTTGACAGTTTTCCCATTTTAATTTTAAATTGTGAAACTGAGAACCACCCTAATCTAGGTATAATTGTTTAAATTTTTTTGGCAGATAAATTTGACTTGCCTTTATTTTGTCCTACATTTCCTATCACATTTTAGCTACTTTGCTGATCTATAAATAATTGAACACATAAAATGTCTTTTTCTTTGATATTAAAGTAGAGTTTTTGTTAATCGCTTGACTTTGATCATGAAATATGTATGCCATTGCATTTAAAAGCATTTAATGATTAAAATAACGGTTTTTACTTTTTACAGAGAGCCTAAAACGGTGGCTTAATGTGCGGTAAATTACAGGAATTAAAGAAGTATTAAAAACAATACAAAAGTCACTGTTTAATGTCAATTTGCAAAACTTAATGGGTAGGGGAGATTGAAAATAAAGAAGAAGAATCACGTTAAACAAAAACTCAAACTCAACTAAATTGAATAATTTACAAATTAAATTTATAAATATTTCATATTTTGCCTTTAGGGTTCAACATGATGACACTAAGAATAATGATGGCAGTACTAAAAGTGAATTGCAAATTATTGAATCTTGCTTGTATCATTATGGTACAATATTAACAAGTGTTTTAAAATGTTTTTTTTTTCTTTTCTTTTTGACTTTTTAATTGAAAAAAAAAAGAAAAAATAAACCAAAAGAAGTTTCGAGATACAGTTTGGGAGCGCCTTAAATAATATTGTTGATACACGAATGAAATTAACTGAAGTAATTACAATGGAAATAATCATCATGATCAGCATCGTCATCTTTATGTGAAGGTCGTTGCTTTTCATTATAGGAATTATAGACTCGTCGTCGTTATACTTTAAAAATAATATTAGAATGTATAGTTTTAGTAGTGATAATATTTTTAATGTATATGCATTTCAACAATATACATTCATATTTATGTATATGTACATACGTATCTGTGAACTTGTTGTTAATTTTAATTGGCTTAAGACTTTAAATATCCCATCAATAATGTATTATGATTGGAAATTTGATATAGTTTTCCTGTAAACTTATTTCTAAAACCATTGCAAACGTATAATTAACAATTAATTTTTAATACTTAAAGAAATATGGTATAATATTACTATGTACTTAATGTTAGAGTGTGATAATTGATCACAGGTCGTCTCTAACAAAACATTTGTACAATATCATTGTATCACTCATAATATTTAAATTCATTACAAAATTTTTTTCCAGTATCTTTTATTTGGAACATGGTTATTTCTATTAATTGAACTCATCCGTATTAGCAAACGAGTATCTGTTCACAGCATTTAGGATATGGCGCATTGATGTCAACATAATCTGTAAATTTACAATCAGGTGGCGGTGCATAAACACCACACCTATAATATTAAATCAAAAAATATGTAACGAATTATTAATTATTTTAGTTATGATGAAAGCTACACATTTTACATTTTATAACAAGTAAATTGTAATACTTACGTATATATTCTACCGAAACTGTCTTCACCGCACCTAAATTGTGCACAGGCATTAGGAAATTCAGCCTTTTCGCCAGATGAAAGTATTAGAGTTTTATATACGCACTTGCCAGGGTAAGCTGCATAGTAGGCATCAAAAAATTAAACAATTTAATAGAAAAACAAATTGAAAATAATTATTTCTTTAAAAGATTTATGCTGAATATATCTATTTTAGTTTATTTAATAAACTTTTCAAACTTACCTGCGTCTCTGAAGTACCCAAGTGTTTGAGCGGCAAAACCAATTGAAAAGAAACTTAAAATCAAAGCAAAAATAATCAAAAATTTCATGTTGAATTTAATACCGACGATGAACGACTACTAAAACTGCAATACAATATTTCGAAAACTGTATGATTTAAAAAATTATAATATATTCCAAACATATATAATTAATTCCAGGGTTATCAATATTAGAATTTCAATTATTTTTATTTTATTTTTTTCAAAGTCCAGTGTCAGTATTTACACACTCTTTCGCTCTGCATTGCATTGCGTCGGCTTGTTTGCACATTTAAAATTGCTGCATATAAACTGAACGAAGCAAATTGGTCTGCGCAATGCTTGTAAATGTTTCTTTAAACACTGTACTTTGTGCTACCATATCAGTAGCAATGAACTATTTCCAGGAGCATATTGGGTGTTCGTATCACATACGAATTTAATTCATATTCC
>QOCX01000039.1:100984-135898 GCA_005959815.1 Sarcophaga bullata | reverse complement strand
TTTTCGATAATTTAGTTGATAGAACAAACATCGTTTGCATCCCTAATCTTACAGTTAAAAAAATTCATACGATTTCATCTCAAAATAAAAAATACGTACGTAAAAAATACGTCATAACTACAATGGAAATGTAAAAATAAAAAAGATTAAAATTTGCCGAAACCCGGGATTGAACCGGGGACCTTTAGATCTTCAGTCTAACGCTCTCCCAACTGAGCTATTTCGGCACATGTAGTTACTTCGTAAAATCTATAACATGAACTTGATATTCCTCCTGACCTACTTATAGAATTTATAAGTTTCAATGTGTGTGTGAACTAAAAGCTTTTTCTGTATGCATCGTTTCGCTAAACAATTGAGGGTTGAAATGCTTATCCGTAAATACAAGAAAAATTGTATACTTACATACATATTAACATAGTATGTCACAATAATATCGTTTCTTGATGTATACTTTATTTTATTTATTTTGGCTCAACCAAATTTTAATTTAAATAAATAAATTCAATTTTAATTAATTTACAAAATTAATGACTTAATCTATAGTAAATTACATCACAATTATTGTGGTAGTTATAATAATTATTACAAACATAAAATAAAATCTATCGTATATGAAAGTAAAGTAACTAAAGAACACACTTACATACATACGTATGCTCTGTATGCTCTGTACATATTAAAAGGGACTATTCTATAAAGCATTACCATCACACTGAGGCATTTAGATTCACTCTAAAGAGCCGCATCATTAGCCATCATTTTGGATTTCAATGGAATGTCGTTTTGGATATTCTAAAAGTAAAGAATTTAAAATGATTACCATTTCAGTTCATTTAATATTAACAAAAACAACAAAAACAAAAATGTTGCGAAATTTACCTTTATTTTAACATCGTCTTCACTGTAACGAAAGTGTTTTCGTATACATGGTGTCAGCAGACTGGGATCAATTTTATGTGGATCATTGCCACCAAAGATAAATGTACATATAATGGCAATGCCAATGGTTAAGACTGCACCCAAACAGGTATACCACATATAAGAAATGCGATACAAAGGAAATATGCCACTGCAAGATGCACAACACAAAGATTTAAACGTTAAAAAGAAAAAATGATAACAAAACAAAAGAAGAAGAAAAAAAGAAACATAATGGAAATGAAAAAAAAAATAAAAATAAAAGTAAATCTACTCTGCGGTTGCATCAGTTGATGTAGCATTATCAGCTGATATTAAAGACGAATCGAAGCGATAGTCACAATGTTCAACAGTCAAGGGTTTGGTTTGATATTTAACAGCACCAGAAGCAATTGCCCACTGAGAGTTTAAGCTAATCCAAGACATGCCAATAACCCCCATAATGCCACCAATCAAGGAACTCTATAAATTGGTACACAGTATTACTACTACAAAAATCTTTAAACTATTCACAGTTACTTACATTGCCATTAATCCAGGGCATGAAGACACCTATGGTGAATATACCAAATAAAGGGCCATTTGTAATGGCCTCCAAACTCATGGTCAGTTGCAGGACAGTGCCCATATGTTCAACCACATAGACGAGGCCCACACATAAAGCGCCCACAACAACTACCACTGAGCGCATTATCCAATTAATGGCCGTCTCTGATAAAGGCGAGCGAACAAAAGGTTTTACGAAATCCTCCAATACTACGGCAGACATAGAGTTGAGGCAAGTTGATAAGGAACTTAAGGCGGCACTAAATACACCCGCTATAAATAAGCCCGTTAAGCCGGGTAAGTCGCCCAATGTTTTCATAACAAACAAGGGTAGCAACTGGTCTCTGGCTTTGGCCAACTGCAACAAAAAAATGTTTACATTGCTAATATGAATACAACTTGCAATAATTGTATTTTGCTTACCTTGGTGGTTAAAGGATCACAATCCTTGTAGGTGGCATATATCAAGAGACCGTTATAAGTGCAAAGGGCCATCAGAATTAAAACACCCACACAAAAATATGCCAATGCTTTACGAGCTGCACTTAAAGTGGGCAAAGCTAAATACCGCTGTATCATATTCTGGGAAACAGCATTCGTCTGAGTCCAATAAAAAACTCCACCAATTAATTGAGACCAAAGCGTATGTCTTATAGTGGGATTAATATTTAAACTAAAAGCAAACGTAAGCTTATAAAACTAATCGTTAAATTTCAATTAATATTATTGACCTACTCGGGCAATTCTAGTCTACCAGAATCCCAGGCCTCTTGGAAAACATTTGATGCTCCACCAACGTCCATGCTGCCTTTGATAGCAACCAGAATTAAAGCGCCCACCATTGATACTGTTTGCACTACATCGGTCCAGACAACAGCTTTAAGGCCACCCTGAAAACAAAATACAAAAATTTATTCTTTTGAATTGATTTTTAAAAATATTTCTTCAACTTGCCAGGCTTGTGTAGAAAACACAAATTACACAAACAATTGGTGTGATGGTATGCACAGCCACTCCAGTTACCTGATTGAAGGCTAATGCCGGCACATAAATTACAATCGGTAAATAGCCAATCTGTCATATTCATATCATATTACGAATATTAATCAAAATAAAAGAAAAAAAAACTTGAAATAATTATATTCAATATTCAATTTTATTTGTAATTTAACTCACATTCATTATGGTAAACATAACTGAGCCGAACATGCGTAATCTACGATCGAAACGACTCTCAAGGTACTGCAAAAAGAGATGAAAAATATTTTCATTTTCAATATTTCGGTATTACTGATGCTGTACTTAAGATGAATTAATAAATTTATTATTTAAAAATATTTATTTAACATTATTTCAATAGATTTCCGATTTATGAATAAAAAATGCCATCACCAACGAATTTAATTCATAATCTCTATTGCGTAACTCTCACCTTTAGTTTGTATGTATGTATGTTTTAAAACAATTATTCTTTTCATACACAAAAATTCCGAAGGAAATCCCATGACAAATTATTTTCGATTTATTCATTCTGTCCAATGTGATTAACACTCTACTATACATATGTATGTACCTGTGTATGCATATACTAACAATCTGTAAAGCAACGTCATAAGTAAAACAAGCATTCAGTTTATAAAGAAATCTACATGCTTATGTATATTGGAGAGCGTAAGAGTTGTCAGGAGATTAAGATTAAGTTCTTAAAATTTTTGAGCGAAAACTATGAAATTATTAAATAAGAAATTAATGAATGTATTGGTGAGAAAAATAGAGCATTTTCAAATTCAACAATAACATGATATTTGTGTTTCAAAATGTAAACAAAAATATTGAGGCAGGCCAAATAAAATTCTCACTCATCCACATGTATGATTAACTCTCTCTCTCTCTCTCTCTCTCTCTACTTTACATGTGCTTTACATTTACAATACATACCAAATACATACATATATATATATATATATATATATGCATATCTACCTTAGTGTGTGTAAGTACTATGTATGTATATATGTATATGAAACCAATTGCTTGCGTTGATCTAAAACAACCATTTACTTGACAAGTGGCGCTGTAATTATTTTTGTTTTTTCATTTTTCTCTATTTTTTCATTCATAAAATCAATTTGACAATTGTTTCTACAAAAATAAATCGTATTTGAACAAAAATAATTTCAAATAAATTCACTTTAGCTAATTACAACAGTTTGTTTGTATAGAAACACAGTACAAAAAACAACAAAAATCAAACAAATATGTGAAGCAAATGAAAAGGAAACAGAAACTGTCGTAAATCAAAAGGCGGCATAGTGTACGAACGATAACTCGTGTCGTTAATTCATTCGTCTTGCATTGTTATTGTTATCGTTTCTGCAGATTTAATATATTTTACGGTTTTGGTATTGTCGTTGTTGTTGTTGTCGTTGTTTATCATAGACCTAATAAATGTATGGCAGGCAAATCATTGCCAAAGTCAATGCCAATTTAAGGATCGGAGAAATTAATGAAAATATTAAAAAAAAACTAATATTCATCGTATTATTTTAATTAAAACTACAGTGGAAAGCAACACACAAATAAAATCATAAATAAAAAGGTAATTAAACAATAAATAATGATTTCTATTGCTTTTGAAATTTTAAAGAGAAATGAAAATTCTTCAAAAAAACAAAAAAAAAAGTTGAAATTAAGAATTTTTGAAATCGTTAAACTATTTAGAATTTTAAAAGACATGATAATCGAAATTAAAAAAACATAATTTTGTAATAATTAATCTTGGCTAGTATAGGCAAGTGTAAATTTTCTTTCCTTTTTAGTAAGTCTTTGATAAGTCTAGCGCAGCTCAATATAAAAGTCGCATATGACCTACCATGAAAAAAACTTCATGGATCAAACTTCATGAAACAAATTTTAAAACGAATGGTGACAGTTGACGAAAAGTAGATCTCGTACCATAACAGCAAGCGGAGTCAGTCGTGATCAAGACGAGGTATGCCATCGTGAGTTAATCATCTAATACAAATGGTGCCTCTGTCATCAAATCATTATCTTGGAAGTCAAACACATTTACAGGTTGTTCTCTAAAGTTAAGCTTTCTAAACTTAAAAGGTTATAACCTCTAAATACTCTAATTAAACATGAACAAATAATGGATTTCTTTTTACCCACCTTATACAAACTCAAATGTATGAATATATAAATACGAAAAGAAAAACAAAATAAAAAGAAAATTTTCGAATGCTCCAAATTAAAGATACATACACATTATTCATTAATACATAGCTATAGTTATGTACATGCATTACACAATACTCACCTCATAAGTCGATGTAATGCTTAAATTGTGAAAGACCGGCAAATAGAAAATACCCATTACAAAGCCCATTGCTATGACGCCTAACGATACATAAATGTACTGGATGCCATACGAATACACTTCTGTTGGCAAGCCAAGCAATGTAATGCCCGATATGAAACTGGCCACTAATGACAATGCTATAGGCAGCACCAACATATTACGACCACCCATTAGATAGTCCGATTCGCCCATAGATTTCTTCATAAAACCAAAGTAGATGCCAATGAGTATGCACAGCACAAACATGGCAATAAACACTAAATAATCGGGCCATGTAAAACGCTGTAACTCGGAAATAATGTTATCTATATCCGACATATTGACCGGCTTTATTATATTGTGTTTGAGGAGAAAAGTTCCGTCTTAAGAGACGGTTGAATAAACTCAAATCGAGGTGTTCCGTTGTAGGAAACTGTTGTACTTTTCAATTTTAGATTTGTTGTAGAATTGAATTTTATTTTCTCTGGTTTTATTTTATTCGTAATTCTTTTCTATTTTTTTTTTAATAACTTTTTACCGCGTATACCATCATTAGCTAAAGTACACGTCGTAAAATTCTCACACCAACTAAATCCAAATTGAACAAAATTTAATTTTATCACCAAAATCTTGCAGTTGTACAGTAGTAAACCGAATGTTACTGTTTTTTTACTGTTAATTTATGTCAATTGTAGAGATGATCACTGGTTTGGGTGTTTGTAAATGATGTTTTGTTTAAAGCTTTAATGTGAAATTATGTTAATGATCATTCTCTTTCTCTCTCACTCTTTCTCGCTTTGTCTCTATTGCTCTCTAAGCTGATGCATAGATATATGCATGCACATACATATGTACATATGTACTCGTGATGAGTTTGTGATTTGTAATTGCAATTTGCTACACTACGCGGTATCCACGGTCATAAACTTCCTATCAAATTTATCATAAAAAATTTTCAAAAACATTCAACTAATGATCCTCCAGCCATGCCATGATTAATAATACAACAAAATAAATTTAAACATTAATAGAGAGGGGAATATTAAAACTGTCGGCACTTAAAAATAACTGTCAATAATCCTTTGTATAAGGTGTAAGTGTATTTGTATTGTAGGTTCTCTTCAGGGTGTAGTAAACTTTTTCAATAATGATTTATTCGTCATGACGTAAGAACACAAAGAAGACAAAATCATTTAAAATCTCAGCTTTTTTATTGTTTGTAAAGTAGTGTCTGGTGGTGACACAAAGAGATTTCCGAGTACACTACATACATACATATGTACATGCATGTAGGTGCCTGCAAATTTATTGTTATTATTTGCATGTGTTTGAGAAACATTCTTTTAATGACTAAAATTGCTAAATTGCTTTCCAAGATTTTCATTTCATACAATACAATACAATACAGTACGAATATAACGTATGTTAATCAAATAAATAAGGTTGATTTGTAATGTTTATATTTAGCAAATACAATATTTTTTTTTTCTGTACAATGTTTGAGGTTCGTCTGTACTATTTTATTGCTTACTTTTTTTGCAATAAATAATATAAGGTGTAGTAAAAAGAAAACCATTATTGCCTTTATCCAGTAGATTGCTTGTGTAACCTGTAAAGGCATAGTATACGTAAAATTTGCCTTTGATAGTCACATACTTTTGATTCTTTATCATTTACAATAGGGAAGCAGTTGCATTCCAGCAGAGCTACACCTACTACATACAACACATTGGTCACAATTTTTTTCAACAAAATATTTCACACTTTAAGGAGAATGCGATCATTTTAAGAATGCCAAAATTTATGCATTCATTTAAAAGAAACCACACTTAGCTGTTATCTGTGCACTTAAATCCTATTAGAATATGGAAAACATGTGGAAATGCAAGTAAATATTCTGAACTATCAGCTCACAGGTCATCCAATTGAATTCTATCATCCATCCAATTTGATATTTTCTAAATATGTACGTTGTTTTACAAGAAATTAGTTTTCTTTATAGAATATTTCTTTCAAAATGTCTATGTACACTATAAACGAGCATACATACATATGTATGTATGTGCATAAATATGAGAATGTATTATAATATGCAATTTCAAAAATTCTATTATTGAGAAATCGACAACAATTCTTAGCACCTTTTAGAAAGACTTTCACTTGTTTTCACACGTTTTATTAAAACAAAAGAAAGAACAGAAAGAAAATACCAAAAAAAAAATACCGCCTTTCTTAGTATAATTATTTAATAAGTTTTTATGTTTAATTATAAAAATGAATTTAAGAATGACGAAAACATTTAAAATAATTAATCATCTCTACCATCTCAGCCATAAGAAAAGGAAAATTCGAGTGATTTTAGAGAGAGCATAAAGAGATTGGCTGTATGCGGGATCATTACAAGGTACAAGTTGATATACAATAGATCGAATTAAATAGGACGTAGTAATTATGTCACTGAATTTCTTAAATTTTTTCTACTTTGCAATGCAATTTAAAATTTTTATATAATAAAAGCAAAAATCACTTTCAAATTGTTCCATCAAAACAAAGGTAGTGAACAAAAAAAAAACAGATTTTTTAAACTCTTTAATTAATGAAAAACAACTGTTACAAAAACAAAACAACTACACGTTTGTAATTCACTTGTTTATTAACTTTTTCTTTTCGATTTCAAATTCGATTTTCTTATCAATCACTGTCTGAACGTGATGCCATACATTGGAAATTATATCGTATTTATTTATTTATTTTTTTCTTATTTATTTCTTTTTTTTCTACAATATATTAATTACTACCGATCATAACGATGAAAGTCTAATACACAACTGAGGGTGGCCATGAATGCAGCCGAAAGCACAACCCTCAACCACTTTAATGATCAATTGTAAGGTTTTTTTTTTCAGTTCTTTTACTTTATCTCCTTAGGCAAACGAATATTTACAAAAGAGAAGAAACAAATGCACATATGTACTTACATATATTGGCTAATGAAAAACTAATGAAAAGCAAAAAAAAAAAAAAAATTCAAAAAACCCAAGAGACTAAAAAGAAATTCTCAAGATTGTATATGAATTGGTGATGGTTTGCATGGTAATGATGGATATCCGAATGCATGGTTCCCCAACTATTTATTATATTTTTGCTTTACGATCTTTCTCTTTCAATGTCAAGTTCAAAATCGTTTAAATACCCACTACCGGCATTAATTGTTTGTGGGTGTTTTTGTTTGTATACCTACCATAGAAATAAGCTATAGTGTAAGGCATATACTTTACATATGTTTTTACGAGTGTTAGAGAGACATAATCATCTTTTGACAATGTATTTGAATGTTTTACTCATGGCACTCAAACTATCACAGTGAGATCATTAAGAGATACCTTTTAAAAATACAATTCAAAATAATGATATATCACTAGAGACTAGGTTTGTAAAGAGTTTTAAGACTTGTGTATGCAATTGGCATTGTATATTTAAGTTGCAAATTTTAAAATTATAATTTAAAATCTTATTTGTTAAATGCATTATTATTAGTATTATTATTAGAAATATATTCTCTTATAAATAATAGTTCCACACATTTATGTACAGCAAATAAATTGGATCGTTAAACTTTTATCTTTTAATATTGAAAATATTTGAAATATTTCGCATACTCCCCCGTGCCTAGAAACTAAAGATTGAAATAATTAATGTTCCACGTATCTCGTTATTGAAAAAGTCATAATAAATGTTGATCATAAATATTTCCCGAAAATATAAACAAAATTTTTTTCCATTCCAATTACTATAATTTATAAGAAGGAACATACGTATTTAATCATACGAATATGCAAAAGTGCATACTTACACACACACATACATTTTCATATGCACATGCATATGTAAATTAATTGGAAAATTGGGTGCAAAATTATTTTCAAGAACTGAAAGCACTTACAGCAGCGTCTCTGTCTAGTTTGTGAAAAAATTTAGTGACACATTAAGTACCGTTTGACTTGTGAATAGGTGACGCCACCATGTGAGATACTTTCATAATATAAAGAGGTTGTAAGAAAAGTGCATAAATTATCATCATTTTAATCATATTCATTTAATCATAATATAAATATCGTTTATTTAGCATTTAAAAACCTATTTATCGAGTTATGAGCATTTAAAATCAATATTCATATACGAATCGAAGATAATTGGTTTTAATTTTGAAGCGATCTTAAGCACTAAATCGTCTATACTTATGTATGAATACGAGTATATCATCATCATTTAAGAGATTTTTTATAATCTTTTAATATCATGGTTGCTCCTCTTGTAGCCATGCCTACTATAGCAGAGTTGGGATTACATGACAGTGGTGTTGGCAAAACGCTAGCATCTATCACTCGTAAATTATCAATACCATGTACCCTGCAAAGGGGAGGGAAATATATATATATTTATGTACATACATACATGCATACATACATATATATGCATATTAATAAAATATTGAAGTAGAAATGAAAAAGTTAAAGTTTTACCTAAACTGAGAATCGACCACACTAGTTGCTGGATTAATGCCCATAGCACAAGTACCAGCCGGATGATGAGATCCTAATGCCACATGACGTAATACACACTCCAGGTAATTATCGCTGGGTTTATTCAACAAAAAATCTCTTTCAAATGGACCAAAATTTGCACATTCCTTAATACGAGGCCAATGGATTTTCGGACCTAGTTCAGCAAATGATGTGGAAGTTATCACCTTAAATTTAAACAAAAAATAGTTTTTAAAAAGATGTTCTTAATGTTTTATTTCAATCGTCGAACTGTTTTAGTTAATAATTTAACGCGTATCAGGCTAAATACAGGTTCTAAGTTTCATCATACCTCTACAGCTGCTCTAATCGCTTTTATAGTACACTCCACATCCTGTTGCTCAGCAAAATAATTTGGATCGATTATTGGATTTTTCCGCATATTGGGACTTTGTATTTTAACACTTCCTCTCGATATGGGCTTAAGACAATTGGATATTACCACAAACCCTTCCTGAGTTGTATTGTAATATCGTGGAAATAAGGCACGAAACTGATGTTTTTTGAAATTCGATATCGACATTAAGGCCACTTCGTCTATAGCTCCAGCTCCAAAGAATGTTAAACTGAAAGATTTACCAACTTTGTCTTCCAAATTATCGATATGGCCTAAAACGCCAAAATTACCCAAATGGCCGGAGCCTATGGTTAAATAGTTAAACAATGAAATAGGATCCAATAAAGCACGTTGATTTAATGTGGGGCCAACAACTTGTATGGAACTATACAAAGGTAAGTTTATGTGATCATGTAATTGCCGGCCTACCATTGGCAATTCTGGTACAAAATCTGGCACAATAACATTAAATTTTTTCAGTTCATCTTGACTTCCTAAGCCCGATACCATTAATAGTTGTGGGGACTGATATGTACCCGCACATACAATCAGTTCTCTTTGTACGTCCACTTCAAAAATTTGCTCCTTTCGAGTGTGTTCATCTTTGATGGTTATTTTTAAACCTCTTACTTTAACTTTGCCTGCTTGGTTCATTCGGAACTCAATTCGTTTAGCCATTGTTTTTGTCATTATCCTTAGATTTTTATATTTAAAAGCATTGTGTAGAAATCTTTGATAAACACTGTATCGTAGGCCGTTTTTAATATTGTAACGCGCTTTGCGAAAGTTCCACGGTTTGTGCAAAAATTCATTTTGTGCTTTCTGTATGGCTAAAGTGATTTTCGAATAATCGTGCGGTAATTCAAGACGTTCGTAAAGTTTAGGATTGCCGGCTTCTAGAAATGGCTTGACGGAATTCCAATTCCAGTAGCTAAGATTTAAATCATTTGACCAATTTTCAAAATCTCGCTCGTAGTCTTCGCAGAGCAGCATATAATTTAATTGTGCCGAACCGCCAAGTCCTTTGCCACGCGGAAGACATTGACGCTGATAAAATATAAAAAATAATTTAAGTCGTCTGTAATGTATTCTTCTAACAAGCTTACTTGGTCTTCCAAACCCTTGGATGAGTGTTTCTGAGGTGTCGATAGGAATGCCCAATCATTTAAACCCTTCTGCTGAAACGTTGTAAGTAAAGGAATCTTACTAAGTAAACCAAAACGGTCACCAGCCTCTATTAACAACACTGTAGCATTGCTGTGCTTAGAAAGCAATGAGGCCACTACCGAACCAGCTGTGCCAGCTCCCACTTATGCCAAAGAATACAAAGAGAAAAATATACAAAACAAACTATCATTTCATTACAAGTTATTTCGTGGTTTGGCTTACCCACCACATAATCAAATACATAATCTTCTTGGGCTACCAAAGCATTAGGGACATGCTCTTCCAATAAGGCGGCAATAACAAACCATAGCATAGACAGAAGACCAATTACAAGGCCAGCCAATATAAAAATCTCTATTTAAGATGAAACAAATTATAAAATTTTATGGGTAAAACGATATCTCGGAAACCCACTATTAAAATTCATGCTTTATAGGTGAAATAGTATGAACTTTACAAAATTCGAACTAAAACTAAAGCAAATTTCAAATTTCGTTTTTTTTTCTCTTTTCCTTCTAATCCAATTATAGTTTGTGCAGCGGAATACTACACTACAAAAGAAATTTGAATTTGTGTTTGGTCATCAAATAATATGAGGAAAGCTTAAGTAATCGCAGAGAGCGCCCCTCTAAAACCGGCCGGTTCAAATAGAATACATTCTTGGACATTATTTGTTAATTAATCACAAATCACATTTTATTGATACTCGTAATATTGTTGTTGTTATTGTTAAAAGAAAAAGTTATCATTTTGTAATACAATAACTCGTTCCTATTGTACTTGGATTCACCATAAGAATAGAACAGCGTATTCTAATTTGCTAAAGTGTAAATCTTAAAGATACAACTTAAATCTAAAGAACATTCCCTCTGCCGTCTACAAGTCGTTTTAGGCTTTCATCATCTCCATGTCCTCATCCATGAGTCCGGCCTCGAGTTTCTTTTCCAATTCGCGGGCATCGACATAAGTGATCTCTTCTTCGGGCAAATCTTGTTCCATAAGTGCTGCCTGTTCGGCCTCCTCCTTAGCTCGTCTCTCCTTTAGACCAGCAGCCGGAGAACGTATGAGGGAGATATTACGCTGTACATCCTTAACATCCATTTGAATTTCAACTTCACGGCCTTTACGCAAACGTTCCAAAATGAATTGTCCTTGACGGCGCTCCTTAATTTCATTGACTTTCTTAATGGCGTCCAGTGTCTTTTGCCACATTTCGCGATTATATTTGATGGGACAGTTGCGACGCTTTTCAAATTCGAAGCTGGGGTCAATGGCCAATTCTTTGCCGGATGCCTTTCGGTAAGCCTTTGTCCATTTAACCTTACGAGGATTCTTCTTGCGTTTAAAGGCCTTATGGCATTTGCCACGGCAAAATTTAAATATCTAAAAAGAAAACACAGGCAATAAATAAAACGACATTATATTCGCAAACTTAACAAGTGACGTCATTAGAGAACTATTGCTTACCTTGCAGTCGTTTCTTACAAAATCCACTCCATGTCCTGGATAGATTTTGCTAGAGCAAAAGTAACACGTTTCAATACGCATTTTTGCTGAATTTTTTATAAAATTTAGAAAAATTCAACAAATTTCTAAGCGTTTAATGCACGTGTGTTTTTATTTTTGCCAATTGACACTTGAGAAAGAAAGAATGAAGGAAAATTGTAAAATTAATTGGAATTAACCAAGGAAAATAAACACAGGGTTGCGTTATTTCGTAGTAAAAATAATAACCTCTGCCACACAGCATTGCCATATTGAAAGAGGTGTCGTTATTTATTCACTTTCGAAATACCCTGTTGAATCGAAAATGACAACCAAACGTTTGAGGAAATTGGTTTTCTCTGCTCTGTGAACTTTGCGGAAATTTTCATTCGTGTTACAATAAACAATATTTAATTTATAAAAAACAATTTCCTTTCATAAGAGTCATGTTAAAAAGTTAATAAACTTTTCGTATTACGGACAAGTGTTTTACACATAATATAATTAAATTCTCAAGACATGGATAACTACGGCAATGAAATTGGTCAAAAAATGCGAGTGAGTAAAAGAAATGCAGCAAAAAAGAAAAGAAGAAAAAAGACCCCGATGAAAAATCAATTCATAGCGTTAGAAATTACAAAAATAAAAAAATTAAAGAAAACGGGTCAATTGTGCATATGCTTGGTTCTTATTATCTTACTAGAGAAATTTATATAATTTATTTTAATTGAATGGTTTCATAAACAAATTTTAGAGTGCCGTCAAGGCAAAATTGGTTGAACTGGGAACAGGAGGCTCTGCCGGTTACATAGACGATGAGTTGCCAGATTATGTGATGATTATGGTGGCCAATAAGAGAAGCAAACAGCAAATGATATCCGATCTAAATTTATTTTTAGGCAATCAAACTGAACTATTTGTAACCTGGTTGCATGAGGTATTACAAAAGCTACAAGAAGTAACACTGCCAGCCGCCAGTGGTAAGTTGCCCTATATGTTGCAATCATATACTATAATTATTGATTACCGTAAATCATATGAAATCGATTTATTTCAACCTCTAAATCAATGAATATTTGCAGCCTCATCGAAAAAACGTAAATCCTCTCTGAAAGAGGAAGCCACTTCTGCTTCTGCAGCTACAGCGGCCAAGAAGGATAAAAAGGTAACAAAAAAAGAAAAGGTTACGGCCTCAAAGAAGCCGAAGGAAAACAATGCTTCTACAACGCCCGATAAATCTTCAAGTAGTAAAGCTGTGAGCTCGATTACGGATCTTGTGGCAGGCGAACTGTTAGAGAAGGCCAAACAGACAATCAGCGCCACAGCGGATGTCACACAAAACATTAAAAAGTCTAAACATAAACGGTCTTCAGAGGAACTAAATAGTTCCGCGGCACAAACTACGGAACAACAAAAGGAATTCGATATACCGACTATATCGGAAATATCTTCGACCACAGGTGTAAATAGCCAAGCGGAAGCCAACAAAGCAACATCGTTAGTATCGGGAAATAGAGAGAAGGATTTGGCCGAATTGGCCGAGATCCAAAAGAAAATTTTTGTGGCTAAAAAGCAATTGAGGCAAATTGGTGAATTGGATGACGACGATGAAGATTTTCTCAATTTACGTGATGAGGACAGTCGCGAGGCATTTAACGAGGCTGGCGATTTAGTAAGAAAATCATCAATCTCACCGCGTGAAAATGTATCAAAGCAGAAGGAAAAAAGTCCCATTGTCTTCGACAGGGAGAAAACCAAGTATAATCAGGCCGATGATGAAAAAGAAAAAGATAATGATACCGTATTAGCTCCAAAGCGTAAAAGATTTACACCACCTCCTTTAACGTCGGCCAATGCGAGTACTAGTAATAATATAATCAATAAAGCAGACACTGCAGAAACTCGTAATGACAAAAGATCAGTGCATGAACGATTGGGCTCAAAATCAGCATCATCTTCTGCCAGAGAAGTCACACGCTCTTCCCAGCCTTTGGCTCGAGAACGTAGAAAAAATTTACAAGAACAAGAATTATATGTGCCAGCTTTTCGGCGTAAGGAAATGGAAAGAGATCGCGAAAAGGGCCAAGATCGTAGTAGGGAACGTGAAAGAGATCGGGAAAGATATCAACATCGTGAACGAGAGAGAGAACGGGAACGAGAACGTGAACGTGAAAGAGACACAGAGAAGCAAAGAGAATCGGATGGTAATAGTAACGCAACTAGAGGACGGCCTAGAGTTCGACGCCCTTACGAAGAGCGTGATAAAAGGCGTTCTACCTCCGAAAATCACCAAGAGGAGCGAAACTCCAGCCAAGTGGGTAAAATCAGCACGACTACACCTTCTACCACAAATAGAACACGCAATAGTAGTAGCAAAGAAGCGTCTCCCGAAGTGTCTGCTAGCCGTAAGCGTATTGGTTCTCGGGTAATAGTTGCGCCAGTAAAACCTGTAGAAATGTCCGATGAAGAAGACATTAATGATAAGCCTGTTAATTCGGTTATCAAGATTAAACCTCGGCCTCCTGTTTCACCAAGCAAGCAGGCGCCGAAAAATCTACTTTTGCGTGCTGTAGCCGAAGCACAAAGGTCGACAATTCTCAAGAAGCCCTCAACATCTACAAAACCAAAGGTATCTTTACGGCTGGGTGATAAACTCAGCAGTCAACGTAATACAAAACTCTATACAAAGTCATACAGGGATCGCCTTAAAACTTCATCCGGCGTTGGGGCTCTTTTCGCCCGATCCACTAAAAACATAATAGTTGAAGTAAACGGCAACGCATTATCAGAAAAAAGCAAGAACAAGTCTTCATCAACAGCGTATTTGCAAGAGGACGAGGAATACATACCCGAATCTGTATCAGATAGAGGGGAATCCGATCAAGATTATGTGTATGTGCCACAAGCCATACACACTCATCAACAAACTAGTGACAATGAAATGAATGATAATGTCATGGAACAATCGGCTGATGAAGATGATAATCAGAACTCTTTACAAAAAACCCAATTTGTCGTGACTTTAAACGGTATGTATGGGTATGGGTTTTTAGTTCGTTTAAATTTAATTTCAATATAATTTCTTTGCAGAAGATAAAGCTTTGCCGAAACTTAAGCGTCACGCTGTAACACGATATTCGCGTTCGCTATCGCCACCACCCCAAGTGTCCTCTTCCAGTAATTCAAAGGATCGTGAAAGATATACTGAAGCCACATCAACCTCAAATCCTTCTTCAATGTCTCGCAAATCTGGCGTTAAAGAACGACTCTCTCTCAAATCATCCTCCTCGTCGAATGATCGGAGATCTTCTTCATTAATGCGCCAAGAAGCGAGCACAACGCCTCCACCTAGGCGCTCCGAGCTAGTAGAAATTTATCGTAAACCGAAAGAAATTAAGAAGATTATCATTAAAAATGATTCGGAAGACGATGATTTGAGTCCTACGAAAAAGCATTCTCCAGAGAAAGAACGCAAGTTTAAACGGCGTGCTAAAGAATTGTCACCTCCTCTTGCACAATCATCGCATGAGAGAGATCGCAAACCGATTGAGAATCGTACAACCACGCCACCTTTAAAGGAACATTATAATAAGGAGCGTAATAAGGATACATTGACTCCCTCAAAACGGAAGCACATACCCATAAAGTTTGATTTGAAAGATACAAAAGACTCTCGAAATTCAAGAGATAGTCCGATACCTAGCAAAAAACGACGTTCGCTTAGCCGCGAGAATATTAGTCGTAGTAGAGAAAATGATTCTCGGGATCATAGTCGTGATAGAGAAAGGGAAAGAGATAGAGACCGAGATCGAGACAGGGATAGGGAACGTCATACGTCGCATGAGAGGAGGGAAGAAAAACATAAAATTTCAATAAGGAATACTGAGGCCAAAAAATATGATAATATTCCATCATCATGTAAGTATAAAGGCAATCACTTCAATATATCAATTATCAATTATTTGATAATCATGTGTTTTTAGTGAATTCTGTACCGGTGGATTCCACAAGTTCTTTCCGCAGTAAGCCCAAGGAACGTTGCAAATATCACCCGAATTGTACGAAATCATTTTGTGAATATTATCATCCGACATCAGCATGCAAATCCTTTCCAAATTGTAAATTTGCCGATAAATGCTTGTATTCACATCCCAGATGCAAATATGATTTGGCTTGTGTTAATCTAGATTGTAATTTCTCACACAGTGGACCTAGAAGTGCTAGTCTATTGGAGCCAACAGCACCTCCTCTTTGTAAGTATCATACAATTTATTACGTTCCAATACTAAACATCCTCCTAATATGAGAAATGTTAAATACTAATTACATTTTACAGCGTCCTCTGTAGTGCCAGTACAGAATTACAAATCAATATCCTCAACAACGATAACAGGTCCCGTCTCATCGACTACTTGCAAATTTTTCCCCAACTGCACAAAGACCAGTTGTCCATTTTATCATCCCAAACCATGTCGTTATGGTAAAAATTGTATAAATAAATTGGAATGCTTGTTCTACCATCATGAAATACCGATCAGCAGTAAATTTAAATGGATTGCTTCGACCAATTGATCTTTCTCTACCAGACTGGCGAAAAAAATATTTAAATTTTAATTGTTTTTCACCTACTTCATACAACTCAATAGTAGAATTCGTTTACCTTGTAAAACAGAAAGGTAAAACAAATTCAAATGTTTATGCTACTCTATAAATAATTTATTAATTTATTGAAAATTAACGCTAAATCTGCGCTATTTATGAAGAGTATACTTTAGATATTAGGCAACAACTTTCTTCTGCATTACGTTTATACTGGTAACCCGTTAAACTTGGAAGAACATTTAAAAAACAAAAGAAAGAAAAAAAACACCCACACACTACCACACTTATAAAAAAAAATCGAATAAATTATAAAATAAAATAAAATAAAGAGTTAAAAGCATTTTAAAATATTTTAATTAATTAACATTTTTTTTTTGTTTATTTATTTATTTTCAAAAGTATATATTTTACAGTCTTCTTATATATTAATAATACGTAATAAACTATATTATAATAGAATAATAGGTATTCATTTAATTAAAATTAGCATTTTGACAAAATTACAAAATAGAAGAAAAAAAAGAGGAAAATGAAACATGAAAAAAAATTTTATTTTATGTTCGAATCACTCGAAACATGTCGCTAAATTAAAATCAATGAAATAAAATTAGTTGAACTTAAATATAAAGTGAAAAATAATTTATTTTTATCATTAGAATTTCTTAATTATCATAGATTTGATTCACTTATATATACAAAACACGCCCATACATATTACAACAGAATAGTTAAAATAACAATACAAGGATCATATGAATGCTAAGTATTCAATTGAGATTTTTCAACATGATTTTAAACAATTTGCTTGTCGATTTCGAAAAGATAGTTATTTTTAATTTCTTAGTTAATTTTGTTTTTCTTTTTTTTTTTAGTTTTAAAGCACAAATTAAACCTTTGCATTATACAATTGAATCATTAGTATTTGTATTTGATTGCTTTTCTCATCTCTGTCTCTGTTTTAAGTAAAATAGAGCATTAACATTTCAATTAAAAAGCAAAGCAAAAGAAAAAAATTTGTCCATAAAAATTGGGTCTTATTGGCACCTAACTTAGCTATTACATTAGATTAAAGAAAGATTAATAATGATCATAATAATAATAATAATAATGTTTTTATTCTATTTATAAAGTTAAATTCCAAATGAAACTTCCTTTAATACAAAAGAAGAGGCGTTCAGAAAAGATACATTATGTAGAGGAGTTAGAAGAATTCATTACATTTAAGATAATTTAGTTTTCATTTAAAATTATTCATTTCATTATACTAAGTATGTCGTTACTAAGTGTTAGTTAAACTAATTAGTTTCTATTTTTAAATAGAAAAGTGGGCGGAATGTTTTTCAAGAATAGTTTCGTTTTTCTTTTTGTTCAATTTGTATTTGTATTTAGAAAAAAACAAACAAAGAAATCATAATAAACGCTTAAATTTTAATTTAGAATAATAATGTAAAATAAATAACATTAGAGACACTTTGTTGTAGTTGTTTTTGTAGAAAGTTTAACTAAATGAGTCTCTCTTCCGGTGGTGGCTTCAATACATTATCCATTTCAAGCCTTGGATTACAGTACTCTTGAGCACTAGGACTATAAGTGCCCCTAGTGGCACGTTTGTTACGTGCCATAACTAAAAATGTTATCAACAAGCCGGCACACACTAAAAGTAATACCACTATAACTGGTATTACAATAATGGCTATATCAGCGGTGCTAGGTTCTTCCCGCGAAGTTATCTACAAACATAATAATTCATTAAAAAAAAGAGGAAAAGAATATACGATTTACTTTTGCTCTTTACCAAACTTACCAATACTGTACAGTTTTTGCCCGTATAACCCTCTGTACAATTACAGAAATAGTCAACTTCATCCCCGCAAGCTTCTATACAAGTGCCGCCGTTCATACATAACTGTTGGCCCTCTTGTTTGCATGGATCGGTAAAGTTACAATATGCGCCACAGAAAGAATCTTGGCAAATGCATTTAAAGGATCCCGGTTGATTTATACATCTACCCAAACCGCCACAATACTCAACGCTCATAGCGCATTCGTCAATGTCGATTTCACAATTGTCACCCTCGAAACCCGTATCGGTGCAATTGCATTTATAACCTCCCACCAAATCAGTACATTTACCATCGTTCAGACACGGATTTGATTCGCATTCATTTATGTCCGTTTCGCATAAACGACCACTGTATCCTAAACTACATTGGCACATGGGAGTCTAAATAGAAATAATGCTTCACTATTAGCGAAGAAGATCTTCTTTGAATAATTTCAATAAACCTACCATAGCCTCTGCTATAATACATAGCCCTCCATGTTCACAAGGCGTTAATTCACAATAGGCCATATCACATACGGCACCCTCGTAGCCAGGCATGCAACTGCACGTGAAGTTATTGCTCGTTTGTGGATCTAAACGAAGCAGAGAAAATTAAAAGAAAATTAAATTGACTATGTTGAGTCCATCCGAAGCACATCTGAGACTTACTGAAACCGTCTTGACATGTGGAATTATTTTTACATGGCATATTCTCGCAAGTAACCTGTTTTAGAACATCACATTGTGGTCCAGCATAGTCATCCGTACAATCACATTGGAAGGCCGCTATGAGATCTGTACAGTTACCACCATTATGACAGGGCTGCGAAGCGCACTCATCGATATTGTTTTCGCATAAACGACCGTCGTAGCCCGGCAGGCAGTCACACAGGAAGTCGGCCACCTTATCGATGCAAGTCGAATTGTTTTCACACATGGCCGTGGCACATTCGTCGATATCATTGGAGCAGTCATCACCATCGTAGCCGGGCAAACAAGTACAAGCATAATCTTCAGTAGGCGAACTACAGGTGCCGCCATTTTTACAATCCGATTTAAAGCACAAAATGCAACCTTCATCCGGTCGTGTAGAATTCAAACGAAATTGTATACCAGGTTGTACTGACACATTTTCAGTTCTTGGATACATTTCGTCGTTGGTAAAATACGGCAATAATAAGTCACCGACTCTGGCTTCGCCTAAGCATCCCTTGAATTGTGAACCTTGTTGGGATGATACAGTGACACGAGCCTGTTGATTTTGACTAACAACTGGCATTCCACCTAAATAGACTTGGGCTCCCGATGATATCAAATCCTGGAAGGCATTCATGTCAATATCGGCCGAGAATGCTGGAGAGGGATCGACCATACTCTCCCAGCCCTTCCAACCACCTTCCAATTTACCATTGTGGGCTCTCAAATAAATCCTGCTCCATTCTATGCCATCCGAATTATCTCTGCTGAATCTCTTCGTGTCGCCCAATGAATCCTGATTGAATTTCCATGTAACAGTAACTTGACCCTGATTAACGCCAATCTCAAAGAAACTCTGTTGATTTTCGACGTACAACAAAGTGCCACCAGCACGCGTACGATAAGCAATTTCTATAACCGGTTTGAGTTTAGGTTTCAGCTCCTCACCTTGATGTTCTTTGTAGAAGGAGAAGGCCAAGGGTGATTTTTCATTACCTCGGAAGGTAATATTCGTCAAACATTCATAACCATCATCCAGGTTTTGGCAGACGCTGCTGCCTGGGCATGTAACCAATTGACAGAATTCAATTTCCTGACAATCTTTGCCTTTATAACCGTTAGGACATTTGCAAGTATAATCATTCCAAGTGTTACGGCACTCAGCATTGTGTCTGCATGGGTTTTTGCGGCACAAGTCGTCAGATACTTCACCCTTCAAAACAGACGACCGATCAATGGTTATAGCGCCAAAAGATGGTGGCAAAGCGAGATTCTCCTGTTCCAAGGGATACAGTTCAACGATCATGGTGTGCGATCCATTGCTTACTTTAACATCCTGTATTATACCTTTGAAGTAATCTTCAGGCTTTATTGTGGAATATTCAGTGCCTACTTCACTGCCCGGAACTACAGTTGCTGTAGTCTCACCATTGGCTGCAGTAGGAGCAGGCCCACCTAAATAGAGCACCTGTGCATCCAATAAACCTGTCGACGACAGTGTTTTGCGGAAGTACTCGGTCCCATTTAGCTTCACCTGCACTAAAGTCTGATTGCGTACCACTTCGATTAAGTGATTATAGCCATTATCCAGTTTATTGCCTCCTACTGTATAGGCCTCTGGTGTACCATTAAACTGCATTCGAACCAACAATTCTCCACCTTGTAATTTTGCTGCCACATAAGAACTGCCCGAATCTGTAAAAGTCAAGTGTCTTTAAACGCAATGATCAAACGAAAGCTTATTTAAATACTCTTACCCGCTCCCTTAGACGCTGCCTTACGCGGATCACTGCCTAAATAGAAGACTTGGCCTGTAGGCTGTCTGGTACGAATGAACATGGAAATATCCAACACCGATCGTATAGCTCTTCGAGCCGAATCATTGGTTTCAACAATTACTGCCGTATGCGTTGTGTTCTCATGACCGAACGTTGCCGCTGTTATATCTATTCGAAATGAAAAATGATTCAGTTTAACAACTGGTCGGTACTATTATCGGGTATTGTTTTTGAATTACTCACTGTATTTGCAGGTGTAGCCAAAGTGTGGACGTTGACAGGTACAAGAGAAAGTATGCCAAAGATCTGTACATTTGCCATTCGAATGGCAAGGATTTGGATTACATTGCTCGGTGCGGGGACAACCGCTTTGTATATGCGTTAACGTAGTATTGTCATCTAAGCCCTGCTCTTCGGGGAAAATCCATTTATTATTCACCACAATGTCTTGCATGCAACCAACAAAACTAGAAGGTCTGTGAGTCAAATGCCTTAAATAGGATTTTAAATTTGGTATAGTGCCACCCAAATAGGTGAGAGGGAACGAAGGTTGCTGACTACCATTGGATGTTTCATAAGAGCCTACGGGAAAAATGGCTTGTTCATCGTTAGCTGATAATACCAAATGTGATGTGTTAATGGCCACAAAGACCTTATGCCAATTGCTATCGTTCAAATTGGAGCCTATGAAAACGCCTTCCCATTTATTCAGCAATGAGGAATGTAGATTCAAGCGTCCATTAATTAATTCCAAAATATAACTAACGGGCTCATTTTGACCTCCCGAAGTACCAAAAGCCAATACGCCATTTGGCAATGTGGTACGAAATTGCAAATTGATGTCATAGCCTTCCTCTCTTTGGGTCTTGACCGTTATCAAACTGCTAACTACCATTGATATGGTGGTTGTTTTCTCACAAGTCTTACCCTGATATCCATGCTGGCAGGAGCAATTGAAACGATGTTCAGTTTCACTTTCCAAGTAGGGTTTGCAAATACCTCCATTCAAACAAGGAGCGCTAACACAGCCAATTAAAGGCACCGAACAATTTTTGCCGCCATACATGGCATCACAATCACATTCATAACCATTCGTTTGGTCTATGCAAGTGCCATGGGTACCACAAGGATTGTAACGTTCACATTCATCGATATTGATTTCGCAGTGCGTACCTTCAAAGCCAGCTTCACATTCACAAGTATAGGAACCAATCTAAAGAAAAAAATTGTATTACTCTCGGCAAGAGATCTCTAAAGAAGTACAATATTTTGCAAATACTTACACCATCAATGCAGGTGCCATGTTTGCATGGATTACTTTCGCATTCGTTTATATTGATTTCGCAATTCTTGCCCATTATGCCCGGCACACAAACGCATTCATAGCCACTGGCATTTTCAAAACTAAACGGTTGACTGAAAACACTTGGCAAATCCATGGTATGCGCCAGACTATACAAGGTTGTATTAGATCGCTCCAAACAAGTGCTGTTGTACTGGCAAGGGTTACTTTCACACTCATTGATGTCTATATCGCAATTCTTTCCTCTGAAACCCGGATAACATTTACAGAAATAGTCATTAACCTGATCAATACACTCGGCACCATTCACACACTGGTTAGTGGCGCACTCGTCAATATTCGATTCACAATAACGTCCCTCATAACCAGTAGAGCTACAATTACAATGGAAGCCACCTAATTCATCGATACATTGGCCATTATGTTGACACGGACCCGATATGCAATCGTCAATATCAATATCACAGAAACGACCCGTCATACCAGGTATACACGAACAGGTGAAGTTGTTAATTAAATCGATGCAAGTGGAACCCTTAAAGCAAGGATTGCTGGCGCATTCGTCTATATCGATTTCACAATTCAGGCCCATATAACCGGGTGGACACACACACTCATAAGCATTGATCTGCAAACGAAAAAGACATACAAAAACAAATGAAATAACTTTTAACTTTTATGCCATAGAAGACACTACCGCTAGAAGTTAAAGCTTATAAGTTATTGGCTGTCTATAGGTTAATAAAAGGATTCGATGACTAGCTTTTACACACACAACATGTAAGTCTATGCAGGTATATACAAATATTTGTATATGATTTACTAACTCACTTGTCGTAATATCCGATGCTTTCCAAATTTAAAGAAAAACAACTAGAAAACGTTTTAAGTGTTAATGGGCATGTAAAGGTGCCCGCCACCTCTTTGATATTTTTGTTGTGCATGTTGTAACCAACTTACCTTATTATGACACGTTGCTCCATTCTGACAGGGATGACTGAGACATTCATCAACATCGGAATCACAGTGTATACCGGTAAAACCAGGTGTACAGTAACACTTATACGAACCCTCTTCATTCTTACAGATGCCATTTCCACAGATCTTTGGCGATATTTGACATTCATCAACATCTTTCATGCAATTGCGGCCCGTCCAAGCAGCCGGACACTTGCACTCATAATCACCGTTGGGAAGATCGGAACAAACGCCACCATTACGGCATGGCTGAGCCGCACAAGCAGTACAAATTTTATTTTCCGGGCATATACATTTATTTTGAGCACAAACCATTGGCTCTTGGCAATTCACCGTCGAACATGGTTCTAATTTTTCACATCTCTCACCCGAATAGCCGGAGGGGCAATAACAGTGGGTACCATTCAAAGAACAGGTGCCGCCATTTAAACACTTACAACCCGACAAGGGTATACTCGATGGCAACACATCATTTGGCGGCAACTCGCAATTGAAACCTAAATTTAAAAAGAGCATCCATGGATTAAATAGTACAAATGTCAAGTGTATATATATATGTATGTACACATTGAACACTAGTCAACTAATCAAAAACATACTATTCTGTTGACTAGTGTTACTTGTATTAGTCGTAAGAATACTACAAAAAAAAAAGTTTTTTTTTAAATGTTAAATTTTAATTTTACATTCAATTTGTTTACATTTTTAAAATTCTGGTTTTTAATTAAAAACTACATTTTAAATGCATTTAATTGAGACTACATTCAAATTATTTTGTTTTTATATATCCAAACCTTTATATCCACTAGCACAAATACAAGTGTAATTGGTGGCAAAGCCTTGACATGTGCCACCATTAAGACACTTATCAGAGGAGCATGCATTCAACTGAGCCGAACGGGATTGTTGCCGATTGCTTAGGAGGGTAGAAATAGCATTACTACTGGCAGATATGGATGGCATAGTTGTAGTGGTAGTCGTTATCGGTATACAATGACCAATAGGGCCTACCGACATCATCATCGACATCATCAATAATTTTAAAAAATTTCCAAAATTTTTACGTTAACATTTCATTTGTGTTTGTGTTTTTTGTTTTTATTTTTTATTTTTAAATTTTTTAATTCAAAATTTCAAACGTATAACACGCAGGATGAGAAAAAATAAAGAGGAAGTAAGAAAAGCAACAAATATATGAAAAAGGAAATGTTGAGAAATTAGTAAATGAGTGAAGAATAGTAGATGTATGTATATGTAGCTTAAGCAGAGAAAATTAATAAATTATCAGCCCTGTTCTAGAAAATGTTGCTTAAAGCTGATCTTGAAAGCTGCATGAAAATGTTGTTACAGCACAATATACAATTCATATGCCCCATACTATTTCTAAATTGAATTTAAAATATTTTCTTTTTTCTCTGTCTAATATTTACAATTTCTGGTTTGAATAATATTCAGAGCTTTGTGTTAGCTTCGTGGCCGATATCTCCAATTCTAATTAATGTCCGACCACAACGAAAATTATTTTGAAGCCTTTGATACTATGTTAATCCGTGCCTCTAGTTCAATTTCTTCCACCTTTCTATTTTGTATCCTATTTTGCCCGATTTAAAATGGGTATCTCTGATAAGGAAACCGTTTTTTCCACATTTGTTTGTTTTATTGTAAAATTCAAAGTTTTTCCTTCGTTTTTCTTTTAATTTTTCTTTACATTTTTTCCTATTTTTGTGATTTTATTAACGATTTTCAATTATGTTAACTAAACACTACCAGTTAATTTGACATTCACTTTAAAATAATTCCGAACTTTTATACAAACTCAAAAAAGTGATCGATTTAAATAAAAAAATATATAAAATCTGTTCTAAAAACGTTTCAAAATGATGTTTTATTAACATTGAAATATTTTTTAAATGTAAAGAATACGCTGTAATACTGTAAATTGAAATAAAATCGTTTTAAAGATTCGGTTTTTTTTTGTATTTTCCAGATTAGGGCTGATTTCGGTTCAACGTGGAAGGGGAGTGATAGATGAACAGATTTGTTTGTATATTCTATAAACATTTTATTATTCGAAGTTTTCGTACTTTGTTTTCGTATAAAAGTGCAACACAAAGGCAACACAACTATCTATTATTACTACGTATGTATGCATGTGTGTTTAATGATTTACTTCTAACATTTAGAACATTTTGTAAAATAGAAAAAAGGATTCGATTTTTATTTAAACATACTCAATTTAAGCTCACATCTCTTCTTCTTGAGCCACTCTGGCGGTATATAACGTTTACTTTTGCCTCCTTCACAATTAGTGGCATGCGTAAGCTCATAATCTTTGTTTGCATTGTCGGCAGTTATTTTTTTTTATTTATTGATTGATTAAATTTTTTTGTTTATAAATTATTTAAATAATAATAATAATAAATAAATAAATAAAGAAATTAAATATAAAACACACACCATAATCCAACAACAACAAACAAAAAAAAAAAACAAAATTATTAAAACCATTATTAACCACATGCATTCAATAGAAAATCAAATAAAGTTAATAATAATGCTTGTGTTTATGATATGAGAGAAAGAAAAAACCAACTGATACTGCCAAACAGA
The DNA here is from genome assembly GCA_005959815.1 of Sarcophaga bullata. Taxonomy (NCBI): domain Eukaryota; kingdom Metazoa; phylum Arthropoda; class Insecta; order Diptera; family Sarcophagidae; genus Sarcophaga; species Sarcophaga bullata. The sequence goes on along the minus strand of QOCX01000039.1, from coordinate 109,727 downwards.
TTTAAAACAGTTGCTCTTTTTCAATATGACAAGAACTGTGTTAATTTATAAAGAAATAATCATGCCATGCTATTGAAAATATGATTAATTTGCAAATTGTAGACTGACCTGAAGTTCCTGGTTTGCATATACATTTGCCACCTATGCATTCCGAGTCAATGGGACATTGGGGACAAGGTGGTGGACCTTGTTGACATAGTTCGCCTGAGAAACCTTGTGGACATAAACATTGGAAACCTATGGGCTTATCTAAACAAGTGCCTCCATTAAGGCATTGTTGAGTTTGGCAACTTATGGGCTTTTCACATAATTCACCACCCCAACCATCCGAGCACTGGCATATAAACCAACCATTAGTATCGAAACATTTGCCATTATGACAGGGTTTAGTTTCACATTCATCGATGTTCGTTTGACATAAGGGGCCCATGAAACCGGTATTGGCACAGTCACATATGAAACCATTAACCAAATCCATGCATTTGCCATTGTTCTGGCAAGGCTGGGAGGCACAGTCATCCATATCAATTTCACAATGGGTGCCAGCGTAACCCTTGGGGCATTCACATTCAATATTTGAACTGCCTGGTGCCACAACACAGGCACCATTATTCGCACATGGGTTCACTTGGCACAAGGGATTAATATTGATTTCCGTTTCACAGTGTTTGCCTGTATGATTGGGCGTACAAATACATTGATAATCACCTCGGCTATCTTCAATGCAGGTGCCACTATTTGAACACGGATTACGATCACAAGGCGAGCCATTATCCATTTGACAGTTTTTACCCGAATAGCGAGACGTACAGCGGCATTCGTAGCCATCGTTGTGTGAAATGCATAAACCATGACCCATACAGGGATCATTTGCACAAAAGTCTTGATTTCTCAATGGAACATCATGATCTGAGCAGGGACCATTGCCCAAAGGACAAGGACCAAAAACAGCATTTTGCACTGTCATTGAATCATTAATGAACTGTAGGCCGGGGCCATCCTGTAGGCAGCCGGTAAATGAATTACCCAAAATTAAAATGGCTGCTTCGTTGCCTATATCCTGATTTGTTAAAAATTGACTATTATATGTTGAATTTGCTGGAATAATAATAATTAGACAACAAAAAAAAAAAACGATTACAATTGAATTCCAATTGCCAAATATATTTGAAACTTACCAAATATTCTCGATTCCCTATCGATGTACAAATACAAATTGCCATATTCATATTTGAATTGTAACGTATGCCATCTATTGTCCAACAAATGATACGAATACTTTACATCTACACGATTATTCGGTCCTATAACAGCAGGACCGGCCAATGATATTTGCAAAAAGTCATTGAGCACAGAGATTACAATTGAGTTTTTATTATATTGTTGAGCTAATATTTCACCACCTAATAACAAACAACAGGGTGAGAAGGTGAGAGAGAAGAAAAGAAAGAGAGAATATTTTTAATATACGACTATTTAAATATTCATTAGACAGCGTTAATTAATAACTTACCACGACATGAACGAAAACTTATGGCCGAATGATCCCATATGGGCATGGGTGACAACAAACGCAAATAGGCCGAACCATTAAAATAGGCTTCTTTGGATGTAGCTGCAACACCAGACGGATCTAAAAACAAACAAAACAAAAAAAAAAAAACAAAAATAAAAGCAAAAAGAAAAATTATTATTAAGAAGCTACAAATGGGTAGGTGTACAGATAAAAAGAAAAAAAAAGTTCACTTTGTTGACCTTATTGACCATTTTGCCATTTTCAGCCATATTTCTTGAACTGTAATATAAAATCTGAAAAACTAATAACATTAAGAGGTAGTAAATATCATCGACTAACTAAGCGTTTTACCAGGTCAAGCCAACTGTATGTAGCTACATATATAAGTACGGCTATGTTGAAGGTAGTTAGAGTTAACATGTATGCAGGGTATCATATAAAATATGGTGCTTTTGTTCATGTTTTAAGTACTTCCTTATTTTTTTTTAAATTTATTGTTTTTATTTTAATGTTGGATGTCAGAAGGTACATTTTATTTTAAATCTTTTTCTTTTTTTTTTTGTATTTTTTTTCTAATGGCAGTAGCAGCAGATTCAGCGCTATTTGTACCGGTCATTAACTGAAAATGTTTTGCTATTTAATGTGTTTTTTTTGTTTTTGTTTGTTAATTTTATTTTTTTTTTCCTTTTGTTTTCGTTTTTTTTTATGTGGAAATACCTCAAGATTCATGTTACATTAAATGAACAAATAAGTCATCTATACACGTGTACTTAATGGAACCAATTTAAAATTGAATTGAAGTTGAACAGGAAGTCATAAGATTTTATTTGATATGAAAGAGAATTAATCAAAAGATATGCTTTTATTGGATTTGATAGCTTATTTTAGATGATCATAACACAATAAGGCAAATAGGAGAAAGTTCTATTACAGCTCTCTTAAAACGAAATTTATTTAAAAGTTCATAAAAACAATTCATTTCAATTTGTTTAGGAAACATTTCATGTTTCATTTTTTGAAAGCGAAATTTTCAAAATTCAATTCTACGAGGTCTCTTAAGGTCACAGATTACATTACTGATGAATGGAATTTGTTAAAATTTTTTTTAATAACAAATTCGATTCAATTTTGTCTATGGATATCGGAATAAGGTTGGTTTATGACAAGTACACCGCTTCAAATCTACCTAAGGCTTACTTACTGAGTAAAAATATTACTAATGGCTATGAGTAGTACAAGCCAGTTCTTTCACGAATGTTTTCGGCAATTGGCAAAGCAAAACATTCTGTTGAAGAACTAAAAAAATGAAAAATCACAAACAGGAATTATTAATAGGACCGCAATTGCAATTTGCAAATAATGGTTACATTACAGCATATGTCAAAATAAAAAACTAAGAAGATATGAAATCGAAATAAAAATGTCATATTATAAGAAACGTTTGATCTTTCCATTTGCTTCGATTAGGAAACCCTGGTTTACTAGAATCTAAACTTTTATAATTTCGAATTGATATTTCTTAAGATAGAAGAGATAAAGAGTACATATGACATGTGTTTGAGAAACATGTATTGAACTCTCTGACTTTATAGGCAGTTCCAAGGTTATTTATAATACTACGATAACGACCAGATGTTGATTAATCAAGAATGGAATAATAATGTTAATTAGGTCAGAGAATGAATTTTTGCTCCAGTACAACTTGTTCTAGGAAATTTTGTTTTATTTTAGATTTCTGACAAGTTCCTACAGATGTTTGACTAGTATTGGGTAGGAGAGGGTTTTATGTTCTAATTATTACAAAAACTTCTTTGAACAGCTTATGTAGTAAAATTTATCAAATTATAAGCTATGGATTTGAACATTCCCACAAAGAAGTCGCCATAGACTAATAGATAATGTGGGGGATTCGTTTTAAGACACAGGTTAGATATCTCCAACAAAACAAGATATGAAAAAATATTTTTTGACAGCTTTCTCTCAACAGACTTCTAGCAAAAACTCTGAGTGTTAAATAAAATTGTGATGAAAAGTTTCTGAAAAATCTGTCGTTCGGAAACGACTTTAAACTGTAGGTACCGCCACTCATGTATAAAATTAACATACACAACATAAGTACTATGAGAAACTAGATCGTAATCCTAGCTGCAAAGTTGTAATAACTAATTATGAAAGTGTGTTAGATTTGTGCCTAGTTCCTACAGATGTTTGGCTAGCATTGGGTAGGAGAGGTTTTTGTCTTACAATTATTACAAAAACTTTTTTAAAAATATAAAAATCTTATATTTGAAGGGTAAGCATAGAGAACCGCTCTTGTAGCAAACTTGATCAAATATTCCTATAAAAAATCAGGGTATTAGAATTATTTAAATAAAAAATAAAATTATTAATACGTTTCGGAATAATTCTTAAATAACTTTTAATTGTTAAGCATATTAATTCATTCAAAATATTTGTAAATTATGGACTATGAATTCAAATAAGTAGTTGGTTGCATTATTCATAAGATACCATCATCATTACTGTTACAAAAGGCAATTATAGAAACAAAAAAAAAAAATGATAAAAATAAATAAAAAGAAATAAACACCAGCAAAATGAACAAAATACATAAAAAAATAATGAAAAAAAAGTAAGACAAGTGTACATATGTATGTACATACAGTGTATACAGTGTAGTGATTCTTTAAGTACTTTAGACCTTTTGACCAAGTAATATACGTTTTATTTTATATTTTTTACGTCTACGGTATAGCCATACATCATATACAGTTCGTATGAGAGAGCCATCATCATTTTTTTTTTGTAACACAGCATTAGCAAAAGGTGTTGTCGGTTTTCAGGCCATCGATCAGAAGAAGCATTTAAAGCTGTTGCCCAGATACATACAGCAAACAATGCGTTTTGAAGGTGGAGGCAAAATAGCAAAAGGGCCACTTCGAAAGTAGACCAATGTTTGTAGCCTCTATAAAGTAAAACTTGTACGTATTTTCATACCTTTAGTTGGTAATTACTTAACTAATGCCGATTTATCTAATAGTCCATGTTAACAAAATGATTTTTTTTTTTTTTGCTTTTTTGAATTTTTTTGATTTTTTTTTTTTTGGTTTCCTTTTGTTAAATTGTCATTTTTTGTTTTTGTGTATTTTAAACATTACTATGGTTATGTGGGTATACATATTGGACATTTACTGATTGTAGAACATAGGGGTGAAACTTAGTTAATGATTTATATTTGAACTCAATTACTAATTGAGTAGATTTACACTGGCGTTGATGTTCCCTACAAAAGATATTGTTGGTGCTTTAAAGTTTGTAAATTTTCATTTGGTTTGGAAAATCATTTCACCTTGATAGATTTTAATTTTACTTTCTATTTGAAATTTTTTTTTTCACTTTAATTGGAGATTTGCTTCAGTGACAGTCATTTAAAAAGCATATCTTTAATGATAATGTGCATGTTTACTTAGTGTAAACGCTTTCTATGTATGTAACAGTGTTTTATTAAATTTAATTAATTTAATAAATAAATCGTTTAACATTGTAATTGATTTAAAATGTGTGTAACAATTTAAAAAAATCCTTCGTTTTTTTACAGATTAAAGCATAATAATTTCTCTTTTTATTTAATTTTTTTTTCTATGCGATCTTTATTTATAATTTAATTTATAAAAGATTTTTTTTTTAATTTCACATTAAATATCATATTATCGCTGTAACAAATTGGTAAACATTTTGAAAATAATTTAAAGACTACGTAAGCGTAGTATAAACTACGTAATATACACAAAAATTTTGCTTAGATAGTCTCATCGTATAGGAATTTTTATTATTTATGACGATCGTTACAAAAGGAAGAATTTTTTCATTATCATTCGCCTTCATGAACAAAATGTATTTAAAGATCGTTAAAAAATATCTAAAAAATTAAAATTTAAATGCATATTCACATATTTTAGCACTTATTCACATGTTCTATAATAAATTTCAATTCATTAAATTATTAAATTATTCATACTCACTAAATATATTATCTTTCTATACAAAATTTTAATTTAACTTTAAAAATGTCTTTTGTTTTATTTGTAAAGGGCCTCGTCACCCTGTATATTGAAATGCTTAAGCCAAATATACTTTTGATAAGCTTTTTATTTCCTTAACTAATAATAATATCCGTCCTTTCATGGCTCCCTTGAAGTATGTGGCACTTTAAAATATTGCTGGTGGTCAGATCAAGTAAATACAGTGGCTGACAAAATAAATGCATCACTAGTAGCAAATTTCTGAGAGTTTGTTTCTATACCTTTTCCTACAATTGTAGGAATTTGAAGACGTTTCTTACTCAATGATCTTAGCAAACCTTTTAACAAATTATGATATTTAGCATCAGACAACATAATCTATGATCCTCATGGAATATGATATGCCTGTTTTCCAACAAATGCTTTACAAATCTTATTACTGGATAACATTGTGTTTCAGCCACAACCAACAAACAATTAATCAACAAAATCATGATAATTGTTTAGAATTTAACATGTTTTATTTGGAAAATTAAGTTTTGTCATTACAACTCTTTAGTCAGGATTACGGCTAGTTTCTTACACCACTTATGTTGTGTGCGTTAAATTTATATACATGAGTGGCGGGACTTACAGTTTAAAGTTGACTCTCAGAGTTTTTGCCAGAAATCTGCTGGGAGGAAGCCGCGAAGAAACAATTTTTCATATTTCGTCTAGTTGGAGATGTCTGACTTGGGCTTTGAATCCAGGACTCTCGTCTAAAAAGCTAACACACTACCTACTAGACCACCGGCGACTTTCATTCACGTATATCATCAATTTAATATGACTTTTTAAAGCAAACTAGAATCTTTATGGGTATCTTTAATGGATTCGTTAATTAAATCGATTTGATTTAGACCGATTGATTTTTATTTAGAAATTCTTTAAAAAGCCAACTGTTGATGAGTAGTCATTGACACAATTTTTACCATAAATGAAGTCATAAAAATATTTACAAGAAGTTCTGAGTGCTAGTTGAACATATAAGCAAAACATTATGCAGTGACACCTGAAACATAGTCAAAAAAAACTCTTTTTTTCACTGCAAAACTTGGAAATAATTTCACTTTTTGAACATCCCCATGCCAGCAGCCATCAAAGTATGAAAATAAAGGGTGATAAATTGCAGCAAAAATTATGTGTAATATGTGTACATACCAACTTTCTCAATAACATAACTTTTATTTCGTTATTGTTGTTGTTTTCTGTTTTAAATTTATTTTTTATGAAAAACCAAAAAAAAAAAAAATAAAAATTCAGAGATTGTGAAGGAGTTTCGTGTTTGTTTTACTTCACTGAATAATATACAAAAATTTTTTTTTAATTTTTATTATTATTTCTGCTTTATTTCGGTTATAAACACCTCAGTTCAGTTGGTGTTTTAAATTAGTAAAGCTCTAAATACGAATCAAACGATGGTATTATTGAAATAATCGAATGAACGACTCTGTGTATCTATCATATGCACTGTATGGTATGGCAATTGGCTGATTGGCTGTTGGTTATTTTATTTTTTTGCATTTTCAACTGCAATGGAATTTCTTTTGCATCATATTTACAATTCAAAAACAACGTTCAAAGAAAAAAAAAACATGTTAATTTTTCCTATTTCAGTGATTAGAAATCTTTCGAAAAGAAATATGGTTTGAAAAAATAAAATTATGTTTCATTATTAATCTCAATAAATCTTTATTTTTTTTTTGCTTTTCACTTAATTACAATTGCTATCAATCTAAGTACATTATCATCTATACAATAATTATTAACAATAAAAAGTGAAATTATTTTGTAATTTTTCTTTGGTTTAACAATTGAATTTCATTTTCGAACTGCAACAATAATTTTGATCTTTCATTAGACAAACGTGCTTTCGTGTCAAATATCATAAAAAAAACTGTTCATTCTGATATAAGAATGGTTGTGCTATCAAAATCAAAAAGACAAAAAAAAACTATCCCACCGATAACATTATTTGCGTTACGATGGATGTTTATAGAAAAAGTCATACGCCCAACTTTATTCATATTGAAATTTTTTTTAACTCAAGCTCGACTCTGTTACCCAAAAAAAAAAAAGTTGTTCAAGGGAACAATCATCTAAATGTACGATATTGGAGAATCTCTGTTCCATTCCTTAAGTGGAACAGCTTCTCTGGTAATTAAGAAATTTTCTTGAAAATTGAAAAACGTAAACAAAAAAATTTTATTTCTTTTAACAATTTCTGTACAGGATGATCGAATTTGTCGAAAAATAAGACTTGCTGCAGATATTCAAAGCCTAAGGTATTCCTAATAAAACCCAATTAGTGGTATATCCCAACTAATTTTGAAACTTGATAAATCGGGCTTGAAAAATTCACTCTGTTAACAGAACCAGGTTAGGATGATCGATATTGTGGAAAAATGGGACTTGCTGCAGGTATCCAAAAATATATTCTTCCTATCAAAGATTCCAAAACAAATTTCCTTACGGTCGGGTGTTACTTAGGACGGGAGATATAGGCAACGAAGGTATTTGCTTTCTTCAAATGAGCACAAATAAAGTGATTTGCATAAATGGGGCTAAATCGAATAAAAATGGACATGTGCGGCACTCGTCTTCTAGTGTGCTGGATAATCATGGTATCGAGGATATCAAAACAGTTTTCTTTAAGGTCAAGCTTTACTTAGGACTTAGGAGAGATATAGGCAACAAAGCTATATGTTTCCTTCAAATGAGCAACAAAAAATGTTCTATGAATTTAAAAATTTTAATAATTTTCATTGAGTTAATATTAATTTATATATTATAGATTAGCAAGTTCCATGTCTTTGATAGATTACCGGTCGATGGCTTATATTATTTTGGTCAATGACTTGCAGTTTTTGGTCGATGGCTTGAATTTTTGGATCGATAACTTGTATTAATTTGGCCGATGACTTGCATTTTTTTGGCCAATCATTTGCATTTTTTGGGTCGATATCTTGTATTAATTTGGTCGATGACTTGCATTTTTTTGGTCGATGACATGCATTTTTAGGTCAATGAATAGCATATTGGGATCTGTGAGTTGCATTTTTTGAACAATGACTTACAATTTTTGGTCGATGACTTTCATATTTCTGACCGGTGACTTTATTTTTTATGCCGATGACTTTAAATTATTGTCAATTTATACTTTACC
>QOCX01000039.1:43672-100974 GCA_005959815.1 Sarcophaga bullata | reverse complement strand
ATTTTGTTAAATAAACAGTCTCTGTGAACTTAAACAAATTAGAGATCTAAGTACATAATAATCTAAAATATCATATCCATAAATTCAATTTACCCACATAGTCGGCTGTATTGTGTTTTCATCGTTATCAAAAAAACCACTCTTATAATGCGGGGTACGGAAAATAGTCAATATTTTTACTAGGCACTATATATGCAAGAGGTGGCATGATATAATAATCCCAGTAATCTTCATTCCAAATCTTATTTTTCGAAACTATACAATTAAGAGATTTCAACGCCATCTTGTTATATTGTCAAACTCATTATAACCGAATTTCACTGTAAATACATGCAATTCTTTCATAATAAATCTCTTAAGTGTTACAATAACTTGAAAAATATAGTTTTCCTTACATTCATTACGCTTGTATTTATATTAAGATTTTGTTGTTAATCGCACCTACAACAAAAATATGTTGATGACTCATTCCATTTATCTTCATGCAGAAAATGAGTGGTGAAAAAACTCCGATAACCATAATTTTTTTTCGAATTCAAATATCAGACATGCGAGGTATTTTTTTAAATTTATTTTGCATTTAATATTCAAACGAATCTATGATAACCGTACAGCAGCAAAAAACAATAGGAATTTGTGTCAATTTTGTGGATCAAATTAATCGATATCAGGATCTAATATCTGCAAGATTCTTAGAAGCTAGATTCTTAAAAGTTTTTCTTCTACGTTTTTTCCAAAGACTTTATTTATAAAAATTGTTTTTTTTTTGTAGAAAAATAAATGCATATGTATGTAATATGTACTTGTATATATGTATATATATTTAAGTGTGTGCATGTTTATGTATCATTTGTTTCTGTTTCGCAGAATGTGGGTTAACAAAAGTTTTAAGCATGAGAAGAAACAAAATTTATTTTTGTTTCTGTATTTCCGAAATGTCTGTATGAATGTATATTTATAAAAATATACATATACATATATACACATGTAAATATGTACATATGTATATAAAAGGTGTTTGTTTGGATGTATGATTAATCGTTTCTCGTTCACTATTTTACTTTTTTTTCATTTTTTTTTTGATTCCGTTCGCTCTTTTACTTTTATTTTATTCTCAGTATGTATGTATGTAATAAATTTGTATGTTTTACATGATTTTCCTCGTTGTTACCACCGTCAAAAGGGATCTCTTAACAGAAACACAATCACAAGACATTCCCCAATCTTTCATCTTTCAATGTTCGTTTCAATGTGGAAGAAAAAACAGTTTAAAAACAACCTACAAACGATAAGATTTAACCGTATTTCTTATACTTATTTTTTTTGTTTAATGTCTGGCATATTTTTGGCTTTTATTTTATTTACTTTTTCCTTTTTTTGTTTTTTTTTTTTTGTTAATGTTTCATGTTAAACTTCACAAAATTATTTGTTTTTTTTTTGTTTTGCTTTTAAATCCCCTTTTAGCTAAAGAACGGTAACAAACAGTGTGTACAGAATACTCTGTTTACCTTAAAGATTTTCAGCCAATACGAGTATGTTTGATTGTAGTGTTTTGGAGAAAATATATTCTCCACAGCAACCAGTTTCCTATTATTTGTTGTTACTTCAAATGGTCTACTACGATGGATTCCCTTTTGTTTTCGGTTTTTCTATTTGTTCCTAGACGTATACGAGAGATTAAGAGTAAATTAAAAAGCAACATCCAACAACAACTATTTTGCTTCAAAACAAAAAAAAAATTAAAAAAATAAAAAGGTAAACAATGGCTTTAAAGTTGTAGACAAAAACAGCTACAACAACAACAATAAACACGCACGATCAGTTCAGTAACCTTAACAAAAGCAGCAGCAACACCAGCAATAGCAACAACAACAGCTGCATAAAACCCTGTAAGTTTGTAAACCCTGTACGATCGCAGTATACTCATGCCATGCAATATGAATAGGAATGTTTCTGCTTTTTTGTTTTACTGTCAGACAACAACAACAACAAGAACAATATTAATAATATAAAGGAAAACATATAGACAATATAGTCATGCAGACGGATAGGCAGTTCGGTATTGTATTTATGACACTGGTAATGACGCATTAGAAAAATGTTTAAAAAGCTGCATACGCCCCCTTTTCAATTAATTAAAGAAAAATCCAAAAATTTAAAATTTTTTTTTAACATTTTCTTAGGCCACGAACTGTACCTCGAAAATGATCACAAACAATCGCATACGTTTAGAGTGTAAATGAAATGATAATCCCCTAGATCCATAGAGACTAATCTCGACTTTTAGATTTTCTTTGGTAGCCATGCTTGGTTACCTTCAACGATGAGATCTATATGATTGGACTTTTCCACAAAACTAGGCACCAATACCATTAAACCCGAGAAATTAAAAAAATTTTTAAAAATATATTTATTGAGCGCAGATATTTTAATAAGCATTGTTAGCCTAAATAAAATAATAGGAACTGTTTAAAGCGGCCCATTACCAATAAGATTGTAACGTCAAATGTTTTTTATTTTATTAGAAAAGAGCCACAATTTTGAATACCATGGATCTCTCATTGAGCCAAAGTTTAATAAAATGAATGAAAAAATTCGTGACTTTTAATATTTCGTCTCTCTCTCGCTCTTTAACAGCATATGTCAGTTGGTTTCGGGTTTAAACAAGCTATGATCGTTAGTTTATGCTTGATAGCAAGTTATTATTCAAAGGAAATTGAAAAAAGTTTAATTTCATGTAAAAATATGAAAGAAAAAAATTTTTTAATTAGGCTATGAAGTTCTAAATCCTTTAAACTTATGTCTTGTTTTATCCACTGAATGACTAGCTATGTTTGGTTTCCAAACTTAAAGAATTATCTCTCAGAAGAAAGTGAGTTAACGCTAACGAAGAAAAAATCAACTCACCAATAAATCATAACAAAGCGATTTCAAATCTATTTTCCATTTAAAAAGTCACTCATTTATTGATCTACCCTCGTAGTCTCCCAATGGACTTTTAAAAAAGTTACGTTAATGAAGTGAAAATAAAAAATTCCATTGAAAAACTTCAAATCAAAAGATATGCGATAAAATATTTTGATTTTTTATTTGAAGTTTTGAATTTTTTTTTTATTGTTTTATAATATTTAATTCAATATTGAATTGAAAACAAATATAATAACGGTACCAGGAAAATAATAAAACATAAAAAGAATAAAGAAAACAATACAATTTACCGCCATTACTATTAAGATTACACTATGCAACAAAATACAAAAAATTAAATCCACGCGAGTAACTTTCTAGCCTAAGTTGTTCAGTTAGTTAAGTAGAATTCAAAAATATTTTTTTTTTTATTTCTCGAACCCTTCAAACTTGTTTTATTTGACAAAAACTCTTTTTTTTTGGACTTTACGAAGAAATTTATTGATTACACAAACATTTCTGAATCAATGTAAAAAATTTAAATCTTATTGGAAAGGAGAGGGATGGGCCTTTCAAACGATATACATACATATAGTATTTGACTTAATATGCTATGAGGTTTGATGAGGTAAACTTGACAATTGCGAATTTTTTTCATATTTTTTCAAGTTTGTCCGTTCATAGTAGCAAACTTTAATTGAAAACACGAAATAAGTAACGACATTCTGAAAGTGCATTATCTTGTAAAGAGATTGACATTTCGTTTGATCAAATCGGATAAAAATTAGCGTACTTGTTATTTAAGAGTCTAACAGTCGAGTTATATTTTTTGTGGAATTTTGATTGTTTATCGGAAAATGTATCAATTTCACATTTAAACGACCAGACCAGAAGTTGGCCTATGTTTGCGCAACAGGGAAATAATAATATTTGCAAAAAACACAAATATTGGTCGACTCCTGGTAATTCTGAAAGTTCATTTGATAAGATAACATATATTAAAAAATACAACACAACTGTTTTACTATTTAAATAGTAACTACTGTAATTTTGTCCGGTTTGATCAAACGAAATGTCAATCTCTTCACAAGATAATGCACTTTCAGAATTTTATCATTTATCTTATATTTTTTAATTTAATTTTGCAATTACGAATAGCTAAACTTGAAAAAACGAGAAAAAAAATCATATTTTCCAAGTTTACCCGATCAAAACCCATAAGATATAAGTTTGAACAAAATGTTTATGTATACCGTTCTAAAGGTTAATCTCTCCCCTTTCTAAAAGACTTTGGTTCAAAATTAGGTTCAAACATATTTTGATAATCAATGATTTTGTGTGAAAAGATAAAAAAAAACAGTTTTTGTCAAATAAAACAAGTTTGGAGGGTTTGAGAAATATAAAAAAAAAGTATTTTTGAGTTCCACTCAACCTAGTGAACAACTTAGACTATGAAATTACTCGGGTGTATTTTCACTGTCGCACCGTGTTATTATTGTTGGAGAATAATATTGAAAAAACCAGGGAGAAAATAAAATCAAAACAACATAAAGAAAAAATAACTGGAAACCTAAACCTGAACTTAAGGTTGTAACATGTTCATTGAGATATTGTTAAATATTCTAAAACAAAAACAAAAAACAAAAAAAAAAATTACACGATGATACAATAACAATGATGATGATGATGATGATGATGATGATGACGTTGAATTACATATACTCTGGTTATGATTGTGTTCTATTATGGTTATGCCTGGTCGATTTTTGTTCTATTCATCACTGGCTATGGGAATTTTATGGATATTTTAGTTAACAGATAGACTTTATTTATTAACATTTATTATCTACCACAAGTATGTATGTATGTTTATACAATATTTATGGACCTGTATTAGGAGGTGTGTCTGTCTATATTTCTGACATGCAACAGGCCATCAAGGCATATTGTGTCTTTTTTAGTTTGTTTTTTTCTTTCTTTGTCTAGTTGTTATCATTTCCTCAAAAAAAAAAAAAAAAAAAGAAAATCAAACAAAATTTATAGCCTCTGTTTTGTTGAATTTGAATTTGTAAAAGCTACAAGTGTTTTTCCAAATGAAAACAACAAAAAATATTTAAATTTCAATAACTTTGTAATAAAAATAAAAAAAAAATAAAATGCCATAATAGGGCTCATCTCTGCCGAGTAAGCTTAAGTTAATAAGTTACAGCCAGTATTCAAATGTTATGGCGGGTATTTTTCTTCACTAACATTGAATGAAATAGACAACCTTTATCTCAAGATTATTTATTAAAGTTTGTTTAAGTTATTCTTCTTTTTTTTTTTTGGGATTCGTATTTTTTATTTGAATAAGGAAGTTAAGAATGAATACCTGTCATGCTATTAAGTTTTAATCGAGAATTTTAATTTTTTTTTTTTTGTGTAATTGAGTATTTGACTTTAAATTTTTTTTGTAACGGCATTTATTATTCTAGATTGGATGACAAAACTTGTTTGTAAGCGGAAAACCTACGAATTGGATTTGTTCGTCATGCTTTACATGGTATGACGGCAGTTGATGTGCAGATGTCAAGCAATATTAAATTTTTCTAATTCAAATTGTTGTTTTTAAAGATTGAATTTTTTCGTAAACGTAAAGAATGACAAGATAAAAATAAAAACTTCATTAAAACTTCGCCGTAGTCTAGTAGGTAGTGTGTTGGCTTATTAGACGAAAGGCCAGGGTTCGAATTCCCGGTCAGACATCAAAAACGAAATATAAAAAAATATTTCTTCTGCGGCTTCCTCTCAGCAGATTTCTGGCAAAAACTCTGAGAGCAAATAAAATTGCCATGAAAAGTTTCTCAAAAAAACTGTCGTTCGGAGTCGACTTTAAACTGTAGGTACCGCCACTCATGTATAAAATTAGCACACACAACATAAGTGGTGTGAGGAGCTAGGCCGTAATCCTGACTGAAAGGTTGTAATGGCCAATTATGTATGTTATGTATGCATTAAAACTTCAACTACATTAATGATTCGATTTTACTGAATAATACTTTATCGCTATCCTTCCCATTTGTAAATGAAAAAGAAAACTAATTCATATTCTAAGCTAACCTTTAACTGCGAAACCGTTTCTTTTGCTTTCAAATCTAATGAAAATGAACATATTTCTTCATACCACCGTTAAGAACAAAAAACAATGAAAAATAGTGTTTATATGTCGGTATGTAAATATGAATAAATATGAATATATTCATTTAAGGGGGGTATTCATTTTAAAACAGCCATGGTGGCGAATCTTAAAGCTACACTCGTGTTTTATTGTAATACAAAACGGAAAAATAACAGAAAATAATGACGGCAGTTTTATTGTCAACGCATTATGTACGCTTTATGACCATAAAAGAATAGAAAAAACTGTATTTCTTTTTTTCTATTATTTCTATTTTTATTTCTATTTCTATTTCAATTCCAATTCCAATTTTATTTTTGCTATTATTGTTAGAGAAAAAAACATTTCCCTTTAAACATATTTGGCTTAACAATGACTACTGTTTGACGGTTTGGTCACTATTAATGAATGGCTAAAAAGACATAAGAATTGGTCATAGACATAAACATTATGTAACTCTTTTTTTTGGGTTTTATTTGAAAACATTTTTGAAGTTTATTATTAATTTGAAGTTAATTTTTTGTGTACCTGTTGAATTAAAACTACCATTGAAGCGTTTACATCTGTCATAATTAAGAATGTGTACATATGTATGTATGTATGTGTCTGTTCTCACACAAATTAGACAGTTTTTAGTAGTGTTTTCATCAAATGTATGTACTTTCTTATAAAATGTTTTGACGCTAGCATATGTTTTCATTGGAATCCATAAAATAACTGCCTATTATTGACCCTACAAAATGCTGTCTCTCTGGCTGTCTATCTATTTGTTTATGGTGCTTTGGGAAAGTACCGTGTATAATGCAAAAGATTTAGTTTCAAAACGAAACACATTTCACTCTTTTCAACGTTTGGCCAATCGTACAATCTGCTATTTTACTCGTATAACCTGTGAAAATCTCATCATGTCTAAAGGCTATTAAAACATCGTACACTTTCCAACAATTTTAGAGCCTTAGTTAGCCCAGAGTACATGTGAAAATCTTTGACTGACTGACTGTCTGACTGACTATCTTTTCTAATTTTATTATCAATTTTAGTGTTTTTGTTTTTTCTGTTTTGTTTTTCATTTTTATTCATATTTTTATGAACAATTTATCAATTCTGAGAATCTAAAACTGGTTTTGGGTTTTAGTTTCTACAATACAAGTATGTATGTATATACAGCGTATGTAACTGCATGTATGTATGTGTAGATTGTGGAAATAAAATATAATATTTTATTCTATTATTTTTTAAATTTTTTACTACTTTATTATTATATTATTAACAAAAACAACAACAACAAAAAAAGAATCGCTAGTTTACTGTGGAGCGAGAAACATTAAGAACGTGACTTCATAAGCTTTGTTAAACTGCTATGAATACTGATTAAAACAATTTGCCAATGAATGGTAAACAGTTTAAACAACATTTTATTTGTATTATTTTAATAAAAAAAAAAAACAAAAAAATATTCTTTATTGTTTGTAATTAAAAGCGAAACGAAACAAAATAACAAAATTGCTTTAAGAGTTATTTATTGAATAATAAAAAACAAAAAAAAAAAATCTTGCTTCAAAGATATTGTATTTTAAGGTGCATTTGCTATTTGATATGCCAATAGCTCTTAATATTTTCCACTAGTGACTATCATCACCGAAGTTAAGTGTTCGTTTGTAATGAAACTAATACTAGAAACCGCAAATAATAACAAGTTACATAACCATTGGAAAAAATTTATAACACAATAAATTGTTGTTCAATAATGAAAACGTCAATACCAACAACTGCTACGTAAGGTGAAATTGTCAACTTCAAAAAATTTCGCTTACATGGATTACATCTGCTGAGAGGAGGAAGTCGCCGAAGAAATGTTTTTTTTCATATTTCGTTTTTGATGTCTGACCGGGGATTTGAACTGTGGCCTTACGTCTAATAAGCCATCACACTACCTACTAGACTACGGCGACCACAACTTCTACGATAGTTTAATAAAGTGCGAGATTCTATTCAAATCCCCTTTTGAATAGACATTGTTTCGGTTTCCAATTACAATAGAGAACATGTTATCTTTACTCATCTAACTTAATAGTATAAGCTTTTACAAGTAAATTTCAATCTGAACGTTCCAACACATTAGTACATACTAAAACCTCTGATAAAGCTTAGAAAATAATAACGTGGCAAGGTGGATTGACAATTTCAAATAAATTTCTTTTTACAAATATGCTGCCTAAATTGAAGTAAGCGCGATTGCTTTTTATGAAAAAAAAATTATTTAAAAAGAGTCTCTTGAATTCACAAAAAGCAGTTAAAAAGAAAATTTGAACTTATTAAACATTGTATATTAGCTTAGAGGGTAAATGACTTCATTTTTGACAAAAAAAAATTTTTTATTATACAATTAGTATAAAAAAATTGTGTCAAACGATTCATTTTTTTTTTTAAAGTTAATAAAATTTAAATTATTGAGTGATTAAAATTGTCTCATCGTAAGATATTGTCACAAACTGATTTAGTTTCAGTTCGTTAATGTATTCAAATACAACCATTAATACAATCATCTTTTAAATCACTCTACATATAAATGGATATGCAAAGTTAGAGTTGTTTTTATTTTTTATTTTTAGTTAAAACGGAATTAATTCTGTATTTGAAAATTTCGAATCAGAAGAGGAAGTCATATAATTACGTTAACAGATGGTCTAATTTCAAAACAGACTCTTAAACGATACAAACATTGATCATTTAACATGGCAATAATTTCGTACACAGAGCCCTAACAACAGAGATCAGCTGCATAGAATGGCGCAAGCTTTTCTGTTCCATATTAATGGGAGTGTTTTCTCGAAATGGGGGTAAATCCATTGATTAAAAGAATGTATAAAACACTTCACACACTATCTTAGTAGAACATTCCAAAAATAATAATAATGCCAAGCACTCTACGTTTCAACTTATTTTGTTACTTTTCATACAAACCTAGTGTTCATATTTATAAATTTGGCCATTAAATTCGTTTGAACATAAGAAAGTGTAGAAGCATTATCATTAACTTGTGGATCGAGAAAGTTCAATGAAAAATTGTAATTGTAATCACTGTCTTGTACAATTCAATTATCTCTTGAAGAACTTTTAGTTACTTTAGAGTCATGGAATTAAGGTCAAAATCTTATTTTCCCACAAATACGTAAAGAAGGGAGAAAAACGTGAAATACTAAAATTCGTCCGCTACTTTTTTTTTGTCTAGTCTTGTCTTATGTTTTAAAGGTTCTTTTTAGTTACTTCAGAGCCCAAGAATTAAGGTAGAAATCTTCTTTTCCCTCAAACGATACGAAAAGGAGGAAAAAAACGCTTTACTCAAACGCTTTTTTCTCGAAATCATTTTTTTTTAATTGTCTGAAATATTAGTACAATGTTCCTAAGACAAGTGAATGTTTAATAATTTTTTTAAACAATTAAGGTAGAAAAAATAATGGTGACAACAAGAAAAAATAAATCAAAATACCGCCATTTTGTTTTTTTTGTTTTTCATTTTTTTTTTACTTTCTGACAGCTTCAAACTCCTCGACGATTCGTCGTACAGTTGCCCGACTCTCACCAGACACCTCCCCCTGCCTAACTAACGCTCAAAGCATGATCGCCCAGATTTTGAGAGAGTACTTTGTTAGCTGCGTTAGCTTTTTTATAAACAATCAAATGTCCCTTACATATGAAATGATTAAATTGTTTAAATAAATTCGAAAACAGTTTCTTAAGAAGGAGAAGGTACTAACAATCCTTAAAAATTATTTTTTTTCTAATTATCTGTTCTTTAAGATATATGTACGTCACTATGTATATCGGTAAACAGAACTGTGTGTTTAATAATAAGTCAGTGAATATTGTAACGAAACATTGAAATAAAGGAATATTTAATTTTATTTTTTTAATGTCTTTGTATTAATGTTAATGAATTAATAAAAACTTATTATATTATTTTAAAGTCACTTGGACAGTGATTTTTAAGGTTTGTTTTGTTTTCTTATTTCATTTTGGGGGCGCAGTAGTTTTGCAAACATGCAACTACTGTTTCCTTGTCAATATTAAAAAGTTTTAAGGCTTTTTTTTGATGTTACCTTTTTTAATAGTCTAATACAAAGTATATTTATTATTTATTAATAAATAAACTTTTTAAAATTGATATTTTAAATGCTAAATTAAGAGAAATAGCAGTTTAAAGAAAAAATCTTGACTAATTTTAAGTAAGTTTGTTAATAGCAAATATATAGTAATTAATTTTAATATAAATGTGTATGTAGCATCGCTGCAATTTGGCCATTAAATTCGTTTGAACATAAGAAGTGTGAAGCATTATCATTAACTTGTGGATCGAGAGTTCAATGAAAAATTGTAATTGTATCACTGTCTTGTACAATTCAATTATCTCTTAAGAGACTTTTTAGTTACTTTAGAGTCATGGAATTAAGGTCAAAATCTTATTTTCCCACAAACATACGTAAAAAGGGAGAAAACGTGAAATACTAAAATTCGTCCGTACTTTTTTTTTGTCTAGTCTTGTCTTATGTTTTAAAGGTTTTTTTAGTTACTTCAGAGCCCAAGAATTAAGGTAGAAATCTTCTTTTCCCTCAAACGATACGAAAAGGAGGAAAAAAACGCTTTACTCAAACGCTTTTTTCTGAAATCATTTTTTTTTTAATTTACTGAAATATTGCGTACAATGTTCCTAAGACAAGTGAATGTTTTAATAATTTTTTAAACAATTAAGGTAAAAAATGAGGTGACAACAAGAAAAAATAAATCAAAATACCGCCATTTTGTTTTTTTTTTGTTTTTCATTTTTTTTTACTTTCTGACAGTTCAAACTCCTCGAATCATCGTCGTACAGTTGCCGGACTTCACCAGACACTCCCCCTGCTAACTAACCGCTCAAAGCATGATCGCCAGATTTTGAGAGAGTACTTTTTAGGCTGCGTTAGCTTTTTTTTATAAACAATCAAATGTCCTTACATATGAAATGATTAAATTGTTTAAATAAATTCGAAAACAGTTCCTTAAGAAGAGAAGGAGTACTAACAATCCTTAAAATTATTTTTTTTTCTAATTATCTGTTACTAAGATATATGTACGTACATATGTATATCGGTAAACAGAACTGTGTTTTAATAATAAGTCAGTGAATATTGTAACGAAAACTTGAAAATAAAGGAATATTTAATTTTATTTTTTTAATGTTTTATTAATGTTAATGAATTAATAAAAACTTATTATATTATTTTAAAGTCATTGACAGTGATTTTAAGGTTTGTTTTGTTTTCTTATTTCATTTTGGGGGGCGCAGTAGTTTTGCAAAACATGAACTACTGTTTCCTTGTCAATTTAACAAAGTTTTTAAGGCTTTTTTTTGATGTTACTTTTTTAATAGTCTAATACAAAGTATATTTATATTTATTAAATAAATAAACTTTTAAAATGTATTATTTTAAATGCTAAATTAAGAGAAATAGCAGTTTAAGAAAAATCTTGACCTAATTTTAAGTAAGTTTGTTAATAGCAATATTAGTAACTAATTTTAATTAATATAATGGTTATGGTATATGCCTATAAACCATAGCAGCAACAATAATTAAAACAAAAATATAATAATAAAAGAAAAATAATCACAGCAAATAAAGATAAGATTATGAAAATATTTATTTTCAATACTCTGCTAAAATACTTCTAAATCCATAGACAATATTGTAAAATAAACATTTCAACGTATTCTTTTATTATCTATTTTTGGTTAATTGTTGTTTTTTTTTTTGATTGACCAAATTTGTGAAAAACCTTCCACACAGTTTTGTATTATAAAAGTTATTTATAAAAAGCGAAAAACAAAAAAAAACAAAAAAAAGATCCGATAGTAGATTCAGCAAATTAAACAAGAATTATAATGTAATTAATCATCACTTAAACTTATTCTCTCTCCGTTAAGAAGAGCATTGAAAGAGAGACATTGTGGGAGTTTTTCCATTAAATTTTTTTTATTTGATTATTTTGTATGTATGGCACATCCGCACATATTTCTTTGGTTTTATTTCTCTATTTTTGATATTCAATAAAAAATTATTTGTTTTTATTTACAATACATACATACTACTTACTTACCCATTGTAAAAAATATTAATAAAATTAAAAATATCCATTGAGTAATTTGTTTAGCTGGTTGACCAGAAGACAACGACAAGGACCATGAAAATGATCTGTTACTGGGGTATTTGCTGAAAGCAAATATTTTATTGTTGCTCTCATATTCGCCATTATTTTTGTTGTTATTATTATATGTAATGGGATTCGTGTTATTATGCCGCCAATTTGTTGAGATTATTGTTGTATTTCTTGCAAATGTCGTTGTGGTCTCTGCCAGCGTTGTTCTTGCTGTTTTTATACTTTTACTTTGTTCGTTTGCATTGTTGTTGTTATTGTTATTTGTACATAGTTGATGTTGCTGCTGTTGTTGTTGTTGTTGTTGCTTATTTGCTGACGCATACTTTAACGATGACATTGTCGCTAATGCTGATGTTATTGTTGTAATATTTTGTTCTCTTAACGCTGTCGTTGCTCTCGCTAGTATTCGTTTTCCTATTCTACTGTGTGAATGATGTCCATTACAACGATTGTTGTTATTACCAGTGCTGCATGCACTATATTGTTCAATGGAATTGTGTAGTCGTTGCATTTTATGTTTTTTTGGTTGTTGGTTGTTTCTGCTCGTATTTATTTTGTTTTTTCTCAACCAATAAAAAAAAATTATTGTTTTAACGATTTCTTTTTATATATTTTATTTGTTTTTTTTTAATATTATTTAAATCATTAAAAACTTTTTTTTCTTATATTATTTGTTTAATTATTGGGTATTTATTTATTTATTTATGTATGTACATACATAAAAACACTGTTGCTTGTGCAAAAATTTAACGATTTTTTGATAATCTACTAAAAAATGAGGTTAATTTTCGTTAAAAAAATTTTTGTTTTAATTTCTTTTATTATTTCAATTACATTTAACGGCTTGCTTTTTAACTGGTAATATAATTTCTTTCCTTATTTCTAATCGTGACAATAATAAAATAAGAAAAAAACAAAACAACAACATAAGTTACACTTTCTCATTTAGAACTGGTTAATTTGCTTTCGACCAGAGCAGTAAATTAAAAGAATGAAAACTTTAATAAATCTGTAATCGTGTGAAAAAAGAAAATGTCTTTGTAAAAATAAACAATCACGTGGTAACTTGTCATAACTATTCCAAAGTTAGCCACTTGCTTCTTTAGGCACCCTAACTATTGATAGTAAAAGTCCGATTTAAATTTTGGAAACAGGAAACTGACTATTTCATAGCATATGATTTTCTGTTCATTTTACCAAATATTTAGCTTAACTTTCGTATCCATTAGTTCTTATTTTACTATCTTTTACTACTATTTGCCATTGTTAAAAGCTACTCATTTTTAAGCACTAGCTATTAATGTTTAAGAGGGCAATTAGATTCATAAAGCTTAGTTTTTCTATTTTTTCGGATGTTTACTACTAAACTAAATGTGATTTCAAATGATTTTTATGTGTACAAAGCTTCTAGTTAACCCAGACACTGCTTTATATGACAATTTCTATTGTTTATGTCGCCATGAAAGACAATTCACCAAACTGACTGCATTTGGTGCAGTATTGGGCATTATTGAAATTATCGTGAAGAAATTTCAAAACAAAAAACTGCACATGCTTAACTGTAACGATCTATTGAAAAATAATGGATTTCTGTTTTACTACTCCTTATAATTATGATAGTGCTGTAACTGTCCGTAAGTAAACAATTACCAAAATATTTCCAAATGTTTGGAAAAATTTTAGACAAGACATAATTTCCATAATTTCCTTCTTCTGTAGTCTTAAACTTTTTTTTGTTTACAAAATTAGAATGCCATTATGTAGGTTGGTGGTCGTAGAAAGAAGTGATGGTAATGGTAATGTTAAATCACACGAAAGGAAAAAATTCTTTTAATGCTCTTTTTTCTCGCACTTGGCTATAATTTTTAAATTAATATTATTATTGTTGTTGTTGTTGTTGCTTTTGTTGTTGTTTGTGCTGCTCTCAAAAAAGAAAAGAAATAATAAAAAAAAACTACTTGTTACCACTTTTCTGTTTTTCTATCTGTCATGTTTTCACTCTCTTTCTCTTTTCTTCGTTATAACATACTCTTTCTCTCTATCTCTCTCTCTCTCTCTCGCTCTTTCTCGCTCTTCTAATTTGTTAATTTTCTCATTACCAATTTCTATCAATGCTAGTTACATTATATTAAATTATGTTGGCTTGCTTGCATATACTATTATTCGTATTATTATTATTATCATTTATTAACTTTCTTTCATTTCATTTTATTTTATTGTAGATTTTATTATTTATTGTTATTTACATATTTTAACTTTTATTTTTATTGTATTTAATTTTGTATTCAGATGGTTTGGTTGTACTTGGTTTTTTTTTTTTTGTTTGGTTTCCTATTCCATTATAAAGGAGAATACATAAAAAAAATTGCTTTGTTTGCTAAAGCTCTTGAAATTTTTTTTGTTTAACGATTGATTTAAAAAATCATTCATTCATGCCAACATTTTTTTTATGAAACTTATTATAAAAAAAAAACAACAATTCATTTTCATTATTAATTCACTTTAAAATACAGAAATTAAAACAAAACAAATTTATATTCACGGATTTCAAAACGTTTTTGATTTTTTCCAATTTATTTAATTCTGTTTATTTAACATAAAAAGACAACAAAACAGCCGTTTATTAAAATAATTATTTATTTATTTATTGGTACTACAAAAATTTTGTGTAAATTATTCATTAAAAGCACAGAATTTGTTGTCTCTCTCTTACACTTGCACTCAACGTATTTAGCCATTTCAATTGGCTTAAAATGCTACAAAGAAAAAACGTCGCGTTCAAATACCGCTTATGGTACCTTTTTAAAATTTAAACAACAATTACGCTCGAGAACAGATTTTAAACTGAATTTTGCTAACAAAACTCAGTCTGTGTGTCAGCCAGTTCAGTTCAGCAATTCCATGCACAGTCTCTCACTACTAACACACTGCCAAAGCACGCCACTAGACACTAAGTTCCAACAACAACATTACACATACTCAGTGTAATACTACTGTGCACAATGGATGGATAAATAAAGTGTTTGCTAAACACGTTAGTATTTTGACCAATACTCTTGTGCATTTTTAGTATGTGATTTTATATTTGCTGAGGAGATACTAGCATTTATTGTTCTCTTGCAAAGAGAACGAGTTAACCAGAGTTCAGGTGCATATTTTTCTTTTCCGATGAGCATTATTTGTTAATTTTAGCACGTTAAAGTGGTAAGTACAGTGTAACCATAGTTTTTGTTAAGTGGCCTCTTAAGACAAAACTACTGGCAGAGAGAGAGAGAGAGAGACAACTGGAGTGGTCCGTACATAAATACAGGTGTTTGAATTTTTGTTGTGCATATCAACAAGGTAAGCAAAAGGCCGGCATTTTTGGAAATCTTTACTGATGATGTGTGGTGAATCGTGATCGTAATTGACTTATATTACTGTTATACAAACTGTTATACAAACAAATCGGTTGCAGTCTTAACTTGTGACTATTATTAGCAATTAAATGAAATATTTTCTATCTGCTGTATGCATGCCGGAATTGTATAATAATTTTTATTTATACAAACCAGACCAGGGATGGACATTATAAAGTTTAATATTATACAGTACATATATATTATAGGCTGGACATTTTCATTAATTATATAAATAGGCCACTTGTGGTACAAATTTGTACTTTGCGAGTTTGAATTGTTTGCCATCGTTGTTTCAATTTATGAACGGTGAGATTTTAACCTAATGACTCCGATAGTGGTAGCGAAAATTGCTTATTCCAGACAGATACCGCTTAATTTGACACTGATAGTACAGTGAATTGTGGTAATACAGTAACTTGTTAAAGTAACGGTACTTTTGGTGAATTTCAATATTATTTGACACACCGGATAAATTCCCCACTTATTCAAAAAAACTCACCTCGTTCGAAACACACCATATCGGATAAATTCACTATACTTTGAAAGAAATTCACCAAGTTAGCAGCACAGCTCACTAAATATTAAATATTTGCGCGGGATGTGGAAGGAAGGGGAAGTGAATTTCAATATTATTCGCCACAGTTTCCAGAAACTCACCACACAAAAAAAAATCAACTAATTGTTTGCTTAACAACAATTGTTGTTATTGTTTGTTTAACTTTTTTCTTCACATTAAATTTGTGCACTATTTGCGGGTTAAAATTAATATCCTGAATTTCTTACCAATTGATAACAAGTTTATTTATTTACAATTAAAATTACAATTTTTTTTTTGCATTTGCATTTAAAATTAATTGCGATTTGTGACCTCTTACTGCTATAAGCCCATTTCTAATAATTTATATAAAATTCTAATTTAAAACTATAATAGAGGAAGGCAAAATGATAAACGAATACAATATTTACATAACAAAGAATTTCCGCTTACGCTGCTTATAAAAAAAAAACAAGCAATTAATTAATTCCCTGTTTTAGGAAAGACATTATAAATATCGACTGCAAAAGAATGATATTTTTTAAACAATAAAAAAGTTACAAACAATCATGTTTAATAGAGAAGTTATTCAAAAAATGTTTTTACATTTTGTTGTTTTAATAAATATTGTTGTTGTAAGTACTGCTCAAAACTTAACGGAGCAAGAGGAAATGTTTATACAAGATAGTGATCATGAAGTCTTGGATAATCCGGAAGAAACAGGACCATATTTAGAGGGAGATATTAATGGTGAAGCTATAGAGTTGCGTAATCCTTTACGTAACGGTATATTAGCTGGATCGTACAGATGGCCCAAGGCTATAATACCATATGAAATTCAGGGTCCATTTAGTACAAATGACTTGGCCATTATCACGCATGCTTTTAACGAATATCACGCAAAGACTTGTGTACGCTTTCGTAAACGTACCAATGAACAGGATTATGTTGTGATTACCAATAAACGTAGTGGCTGTTGGTCTAGTGTAGGTCGTATGGGCGGCCGTCAGGAAGTTAATCTGGAGTCACCGAAATGTTTTTCCAACTATGGCACCACCATACATGAACTTATGCACGCTTTGGGCTTTTATCATGAACAAAATCGCTACGAGCGTGATGCGTACGTTAAAGTGCTTACGGAAAATATTAAACCGAATATGCTGGTGAATTTTGGTAAGTTACCCTTCGATGCTGCTTCTGGTTATGGTGTAGGCTACGATTATGCCAGTGTTTTGCACTATAGGTCAACTAGCTTCACAAAGAATGGCAAACCAACATTGGAAGCTTTAAAAGCAACACCTGAAGCTCTAAAGATGGGTCAACGTTATGGTTTTTCCAATGGTGATATTAAAAAAATTAATGCCATGTACAAATGCCAGTCAATGAATGCACCATAACAACAATTTTTATCGAAAATGTTTCTATTTTAATAGTGAAAATATACTAAATTCTTATAATATTTAACAATGCAAACTAAAATATTTTTTTTTGTTTTTTTTTGTTAATAAAATAAATATGTATTCTCTTTGGTTACAAATTTATTGTTACTCTAATACTACTTTGTTTTTTTTTATCATACGAGTTTAAAAAGTTTATGTTGTTTGTTGTTTAAAAACGAATAAAACTAAAATTAAAAAAATTATAAGAAAATAAAATAATACCAATATAAATACGAAATAATAACGATAATGACAAACAATAATGAACTTTTTAAAATATCAGAAAGAAAGAATATTTTGAAAAAAAAAAATTATATTTAATATGGCACTGGGGGTGGGTGGGTGTTGGTGGTCATGATGACTTATAAATAAATAAGAATCAAAATTCTTATATTGTTTTTAAGCAAAATTCGTTTTTTATATAATAATTAAAATTAACATTAAACAACAACAACAACATCAACAACAATAATGATCTTTTTTGAATTCAATAATCTTTTTACACCATATCAAGGTAAACAAGTGTTAGTTAGCAATTCCTACAAAATTTAATTTAAAAATAATGATAAAAATATTAGTACTTTTCGTTTGTAAATCACATAGTTTATACGATATTTTATTAGGGGACTTCGTTGTCTAGTTTCTTTTGTCAAGGGGCAGATGATAGAAAACACTATGATGAATGCTTTCCAATGCTTTTCAATTCAATGTTGGGTAAGATTTATATTCTTTTCAAAAAATACATTACTTTTAATGGTCAATTCCTTGCACAATGCGGAGAATCTTCTAATAGCCTGATAAGAAGAGGTAGCATCTTAAAAAAAAAAAAAAATAAAATAAAAATAAAATACAGTGCCAGTAAAAAAGCTTTACAAATTACTTTCAAAGAGAAACATAAACAAAGAGTAAGGATTAGTTGGTGAATTTAGTGAATTGCTTGTTGATTTTAGTGGAAGGTTTTTATTTGATAAGCGCTGTTAGGCCAAGTCATGGTCTTTAGATGTTTTCTTAAGCTTTTTCTTAACTGGTGATTGATGGTTGTTTGCATAGTAAGCTTTTACACGGCATATATTATCAGTGTGGTCGAGAAAAGGATCCCAGGTTAGCATTAGTTGCGTTGTTAGATATGGTTGGACTATTGGTGGGAACAGTAGTAGAATTGTTAGCCGTTAATGTACCACTAGAAGCCTTACCTCCCGCATTCAATGTATCTAAATTCATAACCATTTGTATGTTGCTAGTGGAACCATGGCAAGAACGATTATTTAGAAAGTCCCTTATATGCTGAACAATGAGATCAATTGCAACTGAAAAAAAAGAATAAAGAAAACAAACAAACAAACAATCTTATTTCATTCAATCAAGTTAAGTAATAAAAGAAAACTTAAAAAAAAAATAAATAAAAATCACTGGCAGTGAAAATAGTGATTAACATTAACAATAGACACAAAAAGCGCTTACCTATGATTTTGGTTGCGTTACGTTATGTTATCTTACGTTATTTATTATACACACTTTTAAAACATTAAAATAAATTAAAAAAAAAAATAATAATAAATACGGCTCCTGCTTTCTAGGCTCGGTCTTGTGATTTATTGAACACAAATATAAATTGCTGCTGCAATTTAATTATTAATTTACACTTTCGCGAACTTACCTGAGCTTTTTCAATTATAATCCCCCATATGTTACTAAAATACAATGAAATGTAAGTAAATAATTAAGTGTTGTTATACATACATATACTAGAAGAAAGTGTTTTTAATTACTTAGAAAAAATATATATTCACACTACTTTTTGTTGTGTTCGTTATTAAGATTTATTTGGCTTTTCTCGTTTTGTAGCTGCTTTTTTCACTTTAGTAAAACTTAAGGACTACACCCAAACTATGTATGTACGTATGTATTATAAGATTAGTTAAGAAATATTTGTGAACGTTAACTTTAAAAGTAAAATGCAATACAATTTTAATTACTGTTACTAAATATAGAATATATATGTTAAAGAGAAATAAACTAAAACGTAAAAAAATCCAAGATGCAGTAAATCATGATGATGTCCTTTTTGTTTCCAACGCAAAACAAATTAAATAGGAATGCATATGAAAATTGTACGGTTTCTAAGGTTTTAAATGTTCAAAAGGGAATTTTAGGCTATTTTAGGCAAAACATTATCAATACAAATAAAAAATAAAAAAATAAAAAAAAAATGATCATGTCAAGGCTTCTTGCTATGAAAACTGCATCAAGAATTTCTAGCAAAACACACACGTTTCACTTTTCTTCGTTTTGTTTTGTTTTTTTTTTTTATATAATTAAGCTTATTAAGCACTAGGCCATTTAAAATAAACTCTGACGTTTGCCGTATCCGTTTCATTTCATATGACCCATTACATATAATGTTACAGTTAATGTTCCCTTATCATGGGATTGCTATTAGAAGAAGAAGTTGTGTTGCTAGCAGTAGTAGTAGTAGTCTTAGAAATGGTTGTGGTAGTAGAATGTGTACTATTCGCTGCGGAATTGTTGGCCACATTGGCACCCGTTAAATTAGCACTGCTACCTGGTCTAAGGATTTCACCGATATGATGTACAATGAGATCAATTGCAACTGCAAGAAATATATATAAAATCAAAGAAAAACAAACAAAAAAACAAACAACAACAATAACAAAATAATATTATAAAAGCTCTAAACAGTATCATATAAGAAATAGTATTGCATAATATGTAGGTATGCGTATTTGGATAAATAGTAAAAATACGATAATAATTGTAATTTTGCAAAAAAAAAAGAAAGAAACAAGGAAAAAAAGGAAAACAACATATCTTTCGACAACTAGTTGAATCAAATACACAAAAATTTATTTTGTTTTCCTAATTGTTGCATGAACTTCGTTATATAAAAAGAAAACTAATTAAATCAATAACACAATAAATCAATAGTTATAACAAATTAATCAAAGTGTTAGTTAAATTGCAACGCAAAAATTATATTAAATAAAACGGACAAAAAACTCTACTCACGAAAAGAAAATACACAAAAAATTTTGAAAACAAAAAAAAAATTATGATCATCATTACTAACCTGTGTTATCAGCGCCACGAGGTATAATAACATCAGCGAATTTCTTTGTCTAGAACAAAAACCGAACCATAAATTTTATATTTAACAATAAGTGTACGTTCCTTAATCAATTGAAAATATATACATACCGGTGAACAAAACTCTTCAAAAGCCGGTTTCACAAAGGTCATATATTGAGTTAATACCGCATCTAAATCACGGCCTCTTTCGTTGATATCACGGGGCACTAAGGAGAAGATATGAACAATAGTTATGGAACATTTTTGTTTTCTATTTCAATTACAAACCTCTTCTAGCTAAACGTGTATCTGAATCAGTATCGACAAACAATTTCATATGAAATAAATCCCTTATTTTTGGAAAATAGAAAACAAGTATTCCTTCGAAAAGTACAACATCGGCTGGATAAATTGTTAATTTATTTTCATAATCCCTGTAAAACAATTACAAATTACAAATTTTATGAGTAAAAATATTACAATCATTTATAAATAGGATTTACTCGTATAAGATATGTCACATTATATCGTTAAAAATTGTTGTTAATAGTGTTTGAAGTATAATTTATATTCTCTTTACATGTATTAGATTAAAAATAAACAATTTCAATGTTTAACATTAAAAAAGTTTAAAAAACATTTTGAATGCAACATGACCTTTAGCCAGCAACTGATTAAAACCAACATTAGATTGCATATACAAGTCCTTCATCTAATCTGTGATTAGTACTCAATTTGGAATGCGGCTTTATTTAATTGTTAGATCTTTTATGCAGTTTTCTTTTCTGTTGATTGTTTGTTACGTCAATTTTACTTTTATTTTTAAGCTTAAGTAGTGAGTTATACCCTTAAAAGGCAATCAATGGCTGAAATTCGAAAAATAATATTGTATTTCAAGAGAACATTTTTGTTTTAATAGTATCGGTACATTGAGAAACAGAAAATATATTTTTAAAGTAACACATGTCCAGTTAACTGCTTTTTTTTACAAGAAAAGCAAATAACTGAACTATTTAGATAGAGACTAGGCAAGGACATGTGCGGCTTTATTCTGTTGGAAATAAATGCCGGGTTGTGTTCAAGAAGTTATTTTTCGTTATTATTTTAAAGTAGAAAGAATCGATGTGTACTTGGAAATCCCGAATATAAAATAAAAACCATTTACTAAGCGCATGTCTAGTTTTGTTCGTCAACTCCTTATATTATAAGCGAACCATCAATTGACTAACATTAACATTAGCCTTAAGAGAACCGATGTCGATGGGGATCGGAAGTGGTTCTTGTTTTTTTCATATGACAGACGGAGCACCCGTTTATGTGAAAATGTAACTTTTTTAATAAAAGATTTTAATGACAGTGAAAACATATTTTAACGGTCTGTACGTTTTTTAACTGATTGTATGCATACAGACAAATGGAAACCTTGTACTTTAGATTTCAATAAAATGAAATGTAATGCTTAAATCACAAAGCGATTATATTGCAAAGTATTACGCTAAAGAAAATTCTGTCGCCATAGTGATCAAATATTCTAGAATACAAACAAATGCTTTTACACCTACATACATGTGTATGCACGTACAAACGTACTTACTGATTATAATAAGAATCTAGTAATTGTAGCTTCACATAATTTCATCATTATAAATACAAACATTGTAAAAATAAACAGGCTAACTAACATACACCGAAACCCTCCTTTAAAGAAACAAAATTATTTGTTACATTGCTGGATACTAAATCATACGATTGGTTAATTCGGAGATCATTAAAGTTTTTAGCTAATGATTGTTTAAAATACTCACAATGAATTAGCCCTATAGTCATATGCAGGAATTTCCACTTTAACACCCTTCAAAATGGCTTGCAATGTTTCATACATTAGTTGCTCGTTGAAGGCATCAGGATGATCGAAATTGTATAGACCCTGGAATGCTTTAACTTTTTCAGCAGCAGTCAGTTCACGATAGAAACTATCCTGGCTAATGGTTACCACTTGACGTTGATCATGTTCCATATCGGTTTGGCCCAATTCGGTCATAATTTTCTTGCACACTGTCGACTTGCCACTGGCCGTGCCTCCAGCCACTCCAATTAGAAATGGTTTCTTAACCATGTCGCCATTCGGTACACTCAATGTATTGTTGATATTTTCCACATCCATTATTGCGGCATAAAGATTTCCCGTTAATATTTTCTATTTAATAACTTTACACTTTTTTTTAATGAAAAATTAAAGAAATTTTTCAAATGTTTTTAAATCTTTCTATGCAAAAAAACAATGCGTTTCATAAAACAATTGCAAAAGAAATGAGGAGAAACTAAAAATGTAAACAGCTGTTGCTGGAATGACACACACGCACACAGGGTATGAAAGCAAATAAAATCACAGTACTGAGGTATTGCCATTCTTTTGGTTTAATTAATATTCACAAAATATAATGGAAACAATAACAATAGTTTTCCGTTACATTTAAAATGGCGAACATTTAAAAAGCCATCACATGCTAAAATGTTTTCCTTTCGTACAGAATATTTATTTTAATTTTATTGAAAACATATTAAATTACTGCAATTCTTAAAAAAGGAAAAACAAAATTCTTTCATTTTGTACTATGCGATCTGTGTGTGTATTGCATCAATTGTAATTAAAAAAATAAAATAATTTCATCTCTAACATGAGAAGAGTGTCTTCATTTCTTCCGATTCATATAAGAATTCACTGCGTGTAGTTATGGCTGCTAAAATAGCTGAACCCACAGCCACAGAGCCTTCTTTAGACTTAATTTCAAAGGTCCGACTTTCACCCAATAGTTCTTTGAGCTTTTTTTCAACCAAATCCTTATAGATGCGGCTTTTAAAGTAGAATCCGCCACCCATAGCTACACCAGTATGTGTTTGATTAATTTTCTCTATTAAACTAGCAATACCACATGCCACCAACTGAGCTGAACGCTGTGTTATTGAACGCATTATATAGTGAGCCTTAGCGCATTCATTATCTGGTGGCTGGGTTATGCCCAATTTGTCGAAAATTAAACGCATATGATCATAAGAGTCCTCTTCTTCAGATAGCATAGTGCTGACATGATGACTCATAAATTTGAAAGGGGTACTTAAGACTGAACTTGTGGTGCCCTCAAAGAGTATACCTTTTTCAATGCAACTTGCAAACACTTGGCGTGCCAATTCTCCCATATAGTAACCCGCCGTCATCTTTACAAACTTGTGTTTGCCTTCATTCGATGACACGTGATCCAATTTCTTATCGAATTCGGTGGTAATTGCATCCAAGTGGCCATTAGAACCAAATTCACCCCATAAGGTATCGAC
This sequence comes from Sarcophaga bullata, assembly GCA_005959815.1. Classification (NCBI taxonomy): domain Eukaryota; kingdom Metazoa; phylum Arthropoda; class Insecta; order Diptera; family Sarcophagidae; genus Sarcophaga; species Sarcophaga bullata. The sequence continues at coordinate 76,923 of QOCX01000039.1, read as the reverse complement.
CACAATACGTTTAATACCGTTATTAGAGTTCGATTCGAATAATTCAACTTCATCAGCATTCTCGACGTACACTGCGTTGCAGGTGGAGCCAATCATAACGCCAATACTACAGACATTTTCAAAGTGATTGCTACATAATAATGCTGCTGTACAATCGTTCAGTACGGCTACTACTGTTACACGTAAATCTTTACGACGTTCGATGGCATCTTGTAACAGAGAAACCACGTCCTTATTCACTAAGCCTTGTACATATACATTTTTGGGAAAATCCTTAACTACAGCTTTGTTCAAGCTCAAATTGAACAGCACATAAGTCATGCAAAGGGTTAAGGCCAAAGGCTCCCGTAACAAATCATTACCTTTAAGAAATTTGTGCAAGCACTCGGTTATACGATCGAATATAATGCTTACATCACCATTCTCCAACTGTGTGGATAAATCGAAGGTCTCTTTGTTGGCATTGTAATCACGTGGCCCTTTTAAATGTATGCACGATATTCGAAAATTACTGCCGCCCACCTCGACAACTAAGAACATGCCGTATTCACAACCGGTGGGAAATTCCTGGACATAAGTCGGCCAACATTTAATCGAGGACGCTTTGTTCGTTTCCTTTTTTAAACCCTTTTGAATCTCACTGAGAAATGATTCTTTTATCGTCTGTAGCTGTTCATTTGTTAGCAAAAATGGCTGGCAAATTTCTTTAACTTTTTCAAATTGCTCCTCATGGCTTAATTTAGATGTTTCTCCCATTTTTTTTTCAACAAATTTACTTCAAATTTTATTAAGAAAAATTAAAAACCAATATTTTTTTTTTCGAATTTTAAATAAATTGTTTCTTCAACGAAACATGTCAAAAGAGAAAAAAATCGAAAGAAAATTTCCAAAACATTTTAAGTTATCGCTACAATTGTATCCACACGGCTCGATATCTAAGGCTGATTATGACGATCATTTTGTTTTCAGTGTTCCACGGGGAATCGATTCCGATACAATTAATTTAGTTTAAAGTGCTGTTGGCTTTATTATTTATGAAAGATACAGTAGGTAAAATATAATACAATCTTATTCATTATCTTCTAATGAACCTAGTCTAATGGTAATCTGCCTAATCGGTTATGAAAAATTCAATTCAGAATTTAGTCATTTTCAACAGATTTTCTGACTACTGGTTTACTCTGTGGTTGGTATTTATCCAATTTTGCTTGAAGTTTGTTTTTTCTGTGATCTGCAACTGCGGCGACCAAAGCTGCTCCGCGACCTGAGCCATCTTCGGATAACATTAAATCGAATTTACACTCCGGGCGTGCCAATTCTTTGATTTTTGCCGTTAAGAGATTATGATAATGGGGATGTAAACGGTAGACGCTGCCATCAATGCCCACAACTACATAGGGATCACCTATGCGATCGATAAGGCAGGCCAAATTAGTGGCCACCAAATGTGCCGAACGTCTCGATACACATTCGCATATGTAACGTACATTCTCACAATCAGCATCGGAGACATTCTGGTAGCCCATCTCTTCGAGGACGGTACGGCATATAGTATAATCCCCACCGATTATCCTCTCTACTCGGATATGTGTTTCGTTTTGAATGAGTTCTCCGTGCGTAGTTGTACGCTATCATTTCCCTTGAACAGTGCCCCTGCTTTGCAACATTCGAGCATAAGTTTTTAGCCAATTCTCCCAGGTACATGCCGGCTAGCCATTTTTTCATACAGCTGATGACAGCGATTATGGGTGACTTCATCGACTTCCTTATCGAAGCTGGTACGCAAAAATTCCAAATTGCCAGAATCGCCAAAGGCACCCCATTCACAATTAATAATCATTGTGGGTATTCTGTTATCCGGTTCAGGCACGTAGGTTTTAAGATTGTCCAATTGTTTCCATATAACATGCATTGCAACCAAGTACCCACTAATTAGACCACATTTTTGCAGATTGTGATTCTTCCACGCACAAGGACATTAGACTGTGCCTGTCGTAGGTCTTTAATTAGAGCACACCACTTGTACTTTAATATCACCTCTGCGACTCGATGGCCTCAGCGGAGTAGTTCGCCAGGTCACGACCTATACTCCAGGACAGTTGAAACCCTTCGTCCAGCCTACCAATTCACCATGATCAAGATTCATTTTACTGTCTAACATCAGGAAATGAAAACGTAAAACCCAACGGAAACTCTTCCGAATCGCTCAGGTTCATAGATTTTAGAAATCTTGCCAGACAATCGGCTATATGGTCGAATAGGTCTTTGCCTGGCCCCACTAGAATATGATCAGGTATTTCAAATATTTGAGATTCTTGCTCGAATTTATTTGCTCCTTCCAATTGTATGAGAAGAACGCGAAAATTTGTACCACCCAAGTCCAGTGCTAAAAATTTGCCTGTTTCACAGCCAGTCGGCAGTGACTGCACATAAGTTATCCAACATTTAACTACAGCTCTGGGATTGGTTGATTTGCAAAGACCCATTTTGATCTCCTGTAAAAAAAGGTCTTTAATTTTCCTCAGAGTATCATTATCCAGGATAAAAGGTGCGCAAATTTCGTGAACTTTATTACGATTGACCTCTTCAGGAGTTAGCTGTGGTTCTGGCTCCGGTGCTGCAGACATAATGGATTTTTTTTTGAATTTTTTTTTTACCAAATAAAAATAATTTTCAATGTAAAATTTTGATAAAACGAAAAAAAGGCTTCAATTTCAACAGACAAATTAAATTTTCTAAAATATTGTAGAGTTGCCGTTCCATCGTTTTTTTTTGAAAGTTCAAATTTTTTTTCGAACAGTATGATTCGTTTTATAAAAAAACAAAAAATCAAGAAAAATAAAAACCAAAACAAGAATAAATGAGTACGTATTCATTAAGTTTCCAAATATCTTTCAAAAATGTACATCTTGATTTACAACAACAACAGGGTTTACAAGTTTTAAGTCAATGTTTCTTTTTGCCACAACAGCTGACTTTGAAATTTTTTTTGAAAATTTTTCTTTTTCTTTACGTTGGGACAACAACAACTCACATTAATTTCACTAAATATTATTGATAGAATGACGGCTCATGCAGGTTCAAATATATCATATACAACAACAACAACAATGACAGTAACAACAACAACAACAAAAGTGCTCTTTTAATTTTCTTTTACCATTTTTCCATTTTTCTGTACCATGGCCGGTTTTTAGTGACTTTTTCAGCACCGTGGGTATAATAAATTTTTTTCAAACCCGTTCGATGTGCTATGTATAGTGCCACAAGTGCTGCCCCACAGCCTGCATTAACTGTAGCTATAATTAAATCGAACTTATGTTCTGGCATGACCAAACTTCTTAACAATAGCCACAACAAGATAAGGATCTCCCACACGATCTACAAAACAAACTAACGTGGCCGATATTAAATGGGCAGAACGTTTCCATACCATTTCACAAATGTAGCGCACATTTAAGAGATCATGGCGTGAAGGGTTCTTGTAGTCAATACGATGGAAAATTTCTTTGGTGCTGAAATGATGATCTTTAGACTGCGCTAAGATATTGAAAATATAAGAAACTGGGAATTTGTTTGGTTCCATTAACTGTGATGTAATTACGATACAATCTTATTCATTTTCTTCTAATGAATCTAGCCTAATAGTGATTTAACTAATCGGTTATGAAAAATGCGAAATTTAGTAATTTTCAATAGACTTTCTGACTACTTGTTTGCTCTGTGTCTGGTATTTATCCAATTTTGCTTGAAGTTTGTTTTTTCTGTGATCTGCAACTGCGGCCACCAACGCTGCTCCGCGACCTGAGCCATCTTCGGATAACATTAAATCGAATTTACACTCCGGGCGTGCCAATTCTTTGATTTTTGCCGTTAAGAGATTATGATAATGGGGATGCAGACGGTAGACGCTGCCATCAATGCCCACAACTACATAGGGATCACCTATGCGATCGATAAGGCAGGCCAAATTAGTGGCCACCAAATGAGCCGAACGTCTCGATATGCATTCGCATATGTAACGTACATTCTCACAATCAGCATCAGAGACATTCTGGTAGCCCATCTCTTCGAGGACGGTACGGCAAATAGTATAACTTCCACGATTATCCCTCTCTACCTCGATATGTTTCGTTTTGAATGAGTTCTCCGTGCGTAGTTGTACGCTATCATTACCCTTGAACAGTGCCCCTGCTTTGCAACATTCGAGCATAAGTTTTCTAGCCAATTCTCCCAGGTACATGCCGGTACCAATTTTCTTACAGCTGATGACAGCGATTATGGGTGACTTTCATCGACTTCCTTATCGAAGCTGGTGCGCAAAAATTCCAAATTGCCAGAATCGCCAAAGGAACCCCATTCACAATTAATAATCATTGTGGGTACTCTGTTATCCGGTTCAGGCACGTAGGTGTTTAAGTATTTCAATTGTTCCATATAACATGCATTGCAACCAGTACCCACTATTAGACCAATTTTGCAATTGTGATTCTTCCACGCACAAGACATTAGAGTGCCGGTCGTATCATTTAATAGAGCACACACTTGTACTTTAATGTCACCTCTGCGATCAATGGCCTCACGGAGTAGTTCGACCACGTCACGACCTACTACTCCAGGACAGTTGAAACCCTTCGTCCAGCCTACCAATTCACCATGATCAAGACCATACTGTCTAACAGGAAATGAAAACGTAAAACCCAACGGAAACTCTTCCGAATCGCTCAGGTTCATAGATTTTAGAAATTTTGCCAGACAATCGGCTATATGGTCAAATAGGTCTTTGCCTGGCCCCACTAAAATATGATCAGGAATTTCAAATATTTGGGATTCTTGCTGGAATTTATTTGCTCCTTCCAATTGTATGAGAAGAACGCGAAAATTTGTTCCACCCAAATCCAGTGCTAAAAATTTGCCAGTTTCACAGCCAGTCGGCAGTGACTGCACATAAGTTATCCAACATTTGACTGCAGCTCTGGGATTGGTTGATTTGCAAAGACCCATTTTGATCTCCTGTAAAAAAAGGTCTTTAATTTTTTTCAGAGTATCATTATCCAGGACAAAAGGTGCGCAAATTTCGTGAACTTTATTGCGATTGACCTCTTCAGGAGTTAGCTGTGGTTCTGGCTCCGGATCAGCAGACATAATGGAAATTGGCTTCTGTTGATTTTTTTTTTGATTTTTTTTTTTTTACCAAATAAAAATAATTTTCAATCTAAAATTTTGATAAAACGAAAAAAAGGTTTCAATTTCAATAGACAAATCAAATTTTCTAAAATATTGTAGAGTTATCGTTCTGTCATTCTTTTGGGAAAATTTATTGATTTCGCCCTGGGAAAGATCAAATTTTTTTTCGAACATTATGATTCATTTCATAAAAAGAAAACAAGAAAATAAATCAGGCTTCATTCAGTATGTTTGTATTTAAGTTTCCAAATATCTTTCAAAAATGTACATCAACAGGGTTTACAAGCTTTAAGACAATGTTTCTTTATGTCACAACAGCTGACTTTGAAAATTTTTTTATTTTTCAATTTTTTTCGTTTTTTTTTGTTTTGAAAATTTTTCTTTTTCTGTACATTAACCGCTTTTAGAGATTTCTTCATATCCGTTGGAACAACAACAACTCAAATTAATTTCACTAAATATTATTGATAGAATGACGGTTTAAATACATCATTTACAACAACAACAAGGCTTATTTTTTAATTTTCTTTTGCCATTTTTTTTCTTTTTCTGTACCATGGCCGTTTTTAACGATTTTTTCAACATCGTAGGTATAATAAATTTTTTCAAACCCGTTCGATGTGCTGCGTATAGTGCAACAAGTGCTGCCCCACAGCCTGTATTAACTGTAGGTATAATTAGCTCGGACTTATGTTCTGGCATTACCAATCTTTTAAGCTTTTCTTCAACATAAGCCTGGTACTGGGAAAAAGAGCGCACCAATATACCATCAATAGCTACTACAACATAAGGATCTCCCACACGATCTACAAGACAAGCTAACGTGGCCGCTATTAAATGGGCAGAACGTTGGCATACCATTTCACAAATGTAGCGTACATTTAATAGATCTTGGCGTGAAGGGTTCTTATAGCCAAGACGATGGAGAATTTCTTTGGTGCTGAAATGATGATCTTTAGACTGCGCTAAAATATCGAAAATGTACGAAACTGGGAAACTGTTTGGTTCCATTAATTGTGATGTAATTACGCCTTGGAGAAGGGTATTTGACTGTATGGCATCCAATATGATTTCGCGCACTAGTGGTCCCAGATATAGACCAGCAGTCATTTTTTCAAAAATGCGTGTATTTAAGGTGGGCGTACGTTCTCTTACTTTTTTATCCCAATCCGTTTGTACAAAATCCAACGTGCCGTTATCACCGAAATATGTCCATTCCGTATTGACAACCATCAGCGGTAAATTAGATACTGTTAGAGATTTATCATGTGTACTGATGTATTTGATTTGCTCCACATAGCTGGCATTGCAGCCATTATCTACTATGACACCAATTTTGCAATAACGGTTCTTATAAGCACCACTCATTAGTAGAGATGTTGTATCATTCATCAGGACTATGGTGCTGATGCGAATCACTTTCCTATGCTCTATGGCGGACTGCAATAATTTAACTACGTCGCTGCCCACTAAGTCGGTATAGTGGAAATTCTTACTCCAAGCCACAATATTACCTTGATGTACACCGTGTTGTTTTACAGGAAAGGCTAGTGAAAGTGCCAACGGCAATTCCTCCCAGTAAAGATGAAATTCCCTAACAAAGTTACCTAGGCATTCAGCTATGTATTCGAATAGATTGAGACCCGATCCACTTAGAACATCTTTTGGATAATTGAATTGCTTGTCTTGGAATTTGGGTCCCATGCGTCCTCTCAAATCTATGTGTACAATATTTATATTGTGACCGGTCACATCCAATGCCAGACACCTGCCTCTCTCGCAACCGCAGGGTAATTTTTGGACATACGTTAAGTAGCATTTAACCACGGCTTTACTATTAGTTTTCCTGTTCAGTCCCATTTTAATTTCGTTCAAGAACAGCTGTTTGATTTTCGTTAGATCCTCATCGCTTAACTGTAGCGGTAGGCATAATTCTTCAATGGCGCTACTTTTTGTTTCTTCAATTGGGTGAGGCTGCCAATGCTGTTTCATGTTGTTGTTTTTTTTTTCTCTTTTGCAATATCAAAATTTGAAATTATTTTCTCACAAAGAATTTTGAATTTTTCAAAAAAAAAAAAAAAACGAAATAAATAATAACAATAATAACAAAAAAGAAAAATTGTTATTGTTATTGTTATTGTTTTATTTTTTGCTGTTGTATTATGAGTGTTTAAAATTTTTGTGTTTTTAATTTGTAGTATTTGGCGGTATATTACTAAAGTTAATCAATACATTCACTGAGAAGTAGATCTGATGTGGAGTGTGGAGTGGAAAAATTAACGATTCGAGATTATTTTCACTTACACTAGGCTGATTTCTGGGCCTTAAAGTGAAAAATATGCCAATGGTTTCGGCAGTTTTAGATTCACCAACATTGCTTATGATAATTTACAGAATGGAAATTATTTGCAAAAGATTTAACGGGATTGGTGTTTGATTGTATTGGTGTTGTTACTTATAATCCGCTTGATGATTACATTGATAGGTCGAATACGGTTTTCTTAAAAATCGAAATTGCTTAAGAAGTTTAAAGCCACCTGCTCTTCTCAGATGTCAGGAGTTTATCCAATTGAAGCACATGGCATTTAGCATTTAAATTCTCTGAATATTACTTACTTACCTAATTGGTCATTACAATCCTTCAAACAAGATTACGGCCTAGCTTCTCACACCACCCTTGATGTGTATGTTAACTTTATTTATGAGTGACGGGACCTTTAATTTAACGTTTGCCTCTTTCTACTTATCAATACAGCGCCAGCAGATATCGATTGCGTGACAAAGATATCCAGCATTAAAGCAACCTGAAAGACTTAGAAATCTGTAGGACTTCAATGGTTATACCAGAATCTATTGCCGCAAGAATCTTTGAGTGGATATAATACTTTACCTGTATTCGGAGTATTCTGGTACGATGAATATTTTATCATTTCATAACCCAATTGTCCGACTTTGGTTAACATTTTAATGCTTATCTTTATTATGATCATTACTACTATTAAACCTGGCTATTATTCTTCATGAGAATATCTCCAGTCTATTAGAGAATATGTCTCTTGCTAATAATTGATTATGATGCAATTTTCAATAGAAATATTGCCTGACATGAACAGAGTTGTTGGCTACATCTGGTAATCATATATTCCCCTGATTAACCCTACAACGTTGACCGGTGAAAATAAAATACTTTTTTCTTTTGATTTTTAACGTATAAAAAAATTATATTTATTTTATTATTGTTGATTTTGTTTTATCTATATTTTCTTATATTTTTTTTGTAACAATTTTTTAATAATTTTTTGTTTTAAAAATTTTGTGAAAAAGTGTAGAGAGTATCATCAGGTGTAAGTAGCTTTCTGTTTTAACAAAGTTATTAAAAAATCTTTTTTTTTTCTAAGCCTATAGTCATAAAAAAAAGGAAATTAAAACTAGAATATTTAAAACAAAAAAAAAATTCCAAAAAAAAAAAAAAAAATTTTTTAGTTAAAGTCTAAAGATGCTAAAATTTTACTTAAAAATATAACGAGATTAACTTTTGCTTTTATGACACAAGAGAATTCAGTTTTTCTAAAAGTTTTCCATAAAAAAAAATACTTTTTTCTTTTGATTTTTAACGTATAAAAAAATTATATTTATTTTATTTATTGTTGATTTTGTTTTATCTATATTTTCTTATATTTTTTTTGTAACAATTTTTTAATAATTTTTTGTTTTTAAAAATTTTGTGAAAAAGTGTAGAGAGTATCATCAGGTGTAAGTAGCTTTCTGTTTTAACAAAGTTATTAAAAAATCTTTTTTTTTTCTAAGCCTATAGTCATAAAAAAAAGGAAATTAAAACTAGAATATTTAAACAAAAAAAAAATTCCAAAAAAAAAAAAAAAAATTTTTAGTTAAAGTCTAAAGATGCTAAAATTTTACTTAAAAATATAACGAGATTAACTTTTGCTTTTATGACACAAGAGAATTCAGTTTTTCTAAAAGTTTTCCATAAAAAAAAACTTTTATTTTTTTGTTTTTTTAAATAAATAATAACATTTATAAAGAAAATTACAAAAAAAAACCTTAACTAAAGCATTCTTAAATAATTCACCATTTAAAGAGAAGGGGGGGGGGTGTTCAGTGTTTGTAAATTGTAAGAAAGTATGAACGTAATGAAGGTAAATTTTTTAAATTAAATTAATTATTAACAAATTAAAAGCTTAAAACAAAAGAGCAAAAAAGAAATCAACACAATACAGTGGTGAACAAAACAAACATGATTAACAATTAATGCCTTAAATGCCTATCAAGAATTTAATACAATTTGAGCATATTAAATTAAATGAAAATTCTCAACACGTAAGAATGAAGTTTACAAATAAATACAAAACAAAATATGAAAAAAAATATTTAAAAAGAAGAAAAAAAAAGAATTACTATTATCGTATTTAATGAATAAAAGAAAGAAACAAATTTAAATTAATTTATGGCGAGCAATTAAAAGTTGATTAATAAACTAAAAATACTTCCCAAAACGCAATATGCCAGTAAGATAAACGTACGACAAAAAAAGAACAACAAAAATAAAAATAAAAAAATAAAATACTTAAGAATTGTTTAATAATGTACGATAACTTGTCCTAGGTTTAAATATAAACTTAAAAATTAAAAAATTTACATCAGCAAAGTCATGTGAGAAACAGATCCAAAGCATTGTGTTCATTAAATTCCGTATGAAATAAATCGAAGGCATTGAACGATTCCAAATTCATAAGTGGACTGATACAGGAAGAGGTGGGTATAATGGGATCTACGGAAAGACTTAATGCATCAGCAGTTGGTTCCATTAAACGCAAACTTAACTCCAAGGGATTTTCCAAAGTTTGCATTTCAGTTGGCGAACATTCGAACGGTCCATTGGATTTTTGTGCTGTCGTCTGTTGCAGCGGACTTAAACAACGTTCCGATAGGTTTAAAGATTCACCATCAGATTCCAGCATTAAATTACTTAAATCTGACATGGAGTTGTGATAGTTCTGGTGTTTAGGCTGGTTATAAGTGAAATTATGATTACCCAGTCCCTGTTCAAATACATATGAGGAATTTGAAATAGGTGAAGCTGCAGATTCCGAAGCTGAAGATAGCGAGGCATAGGCCGAAGAAGCATTTGAGGCTGGAGATTCTTGATAGTTTGAGCATGGAATGATAGAAACATTTTCATTTTTTATAGTTTTTTGTTTTTTCGTTGATCTTTTTGTCGCAGATACTTTACGTGCAACACTGCTTGATTTCGCAGATTTTGAGTTTTTGCTAGATTTGACCGTTTTGACAGGCTTTTCTTTTGTTTCCATTAACATAGGCTCCAAGTTTTCTGTAGCCTGGCTGCTAAAGCTTCTGGGTTGCGTACACTCGTATAGGAAATCATAATCGGCTTCATTTGGATTATCCAAGGCTTCCGTTAGAATACCAATATATTTCATGGCCAAACGCAGAGTCGTTATTTTGGTTAGTTTCTCATTCGTAGAGGCTGAATCTTCATTCGTTATATTAGGTGGCACACAGGTCCTTAAGGTTTCAAATGCTTGATTGATTTCTCGCATACGTGTTCTCTCCCTGGCATTGGCGGTTTTTCGTCGATATTTACTTAAAGGAGCTGCCTTAGATTTAGATTTGCCTGCACTGTTTCCATGGCTACTTTTTGTTAAGCGTGCACTGTATTGTGGACTATCCCTGGAGTTATTCAGTGAATCTATGGAATTATCACTCGCATAGCCTTGTGAATCCACACTGCTATTCGGCAATAAATGTTTACGTTTCTGTCTCTGACGTAATGAATACTTTTCACTGTCCATGATGGTTGGCATTATAAAACTTGAAACGGTTCTCTCTAAAAAGATACAAAAATATTCGTAATAAAATTATTTATTTTTGATAGAAATAATATTTACAATAGCAATAATAACAATAAATCAAATAATAATTTAAACAATTTAAATCACATTTTTTTTTCTAAAACAGTGCTTAATTTATGGCAAAGACAACTGCATTATTTTCATTTACGACCAATTTTAACAGGCAAGAACTCTGAAAATATAAAAAAAAAAAACAAAAAAAAATAGAAATAGAAATAGAAAGATAAACGTGGGTGTGCAAATTGGTTTAAAGTTTTGTTATCATTCGTTCTGGTTTTTTTAACGTTCAACGTTGACAAACATAACCACAAATAAAGTCTATGTTGTTAGATATTTTATCACACCTACAACATTATTCGAAGCGTGTTCGTCATTCACATGGTGTACATATGTAAGTGTATCACAAATGGATGAAAAGTAAGGGCCTCTGGAACATTATTAGAACACATAGAGAGTGAAATTATTTCATCATAATATATTCGAACTTTAATAATGTCATAATAATACTGTTAATGGACGTACTAACTCTATTATAATGATTTATTTAGCATTAGAAAATTTCCTTTAAATTGTCTTGCAAGACAATGGAAATAGCAACCACGTTTAGCTATGCTAAGCAAAAACAAAAATCGATTAAGTTGTCTTCCTCTGCCCACATTTCAATTTCCCCTAAAATGGTTTGAAATCTTTTTTTTTTGTTGTCTTTTTCTTTCTTTATTTACTAACCATGTTTAGATATGTTTATTGTTTGTTATTTTATTTTGTTTTTATAGAATTTATTTCGTTTCATTTCATTCAAATTTAAACCATGATTAATGAAGCCTAAAATTTATGCTGCTGTCTGTTAATAATGCCACATACCAAACAACAACAGAAGAAGAAATGGTAGTAGAAGTAGATAACATTTTCATAATACCGGAAATATTTATTTTGTATTGGTTTAGTTTTCTTTAGGGTGCGTTCGTCAGCTGTAATCTCTCATCGTCATAAAAACGTAATATTTGAAATGCTAAAATTCTCAAATCGATCAAAACAATTACTCAACCGTTAGAATAAGGCATGTCTACTTTAATATACTTTTTGCTTTTATTTATTTATAAACATTGTAAAAAAAAATTCATAAAAATTATTTCTTTTTTTTTTAATATTTTAAAATCAGTCACGCGTATACATACCAGTACACTGTAGAAATCAAAGCTTTTATGTTTTACAGATTTGAAATTATTTTGAATTGTTTTTAATCAATTAAGAGTAATTATAATTAATTATAACTGGCTTATGAATAAATTTTTTATTTAAATTGTTATGAATCAGTTACCTTAGACCCATAAACACCATCAATAGGTTAATAGCTAATAAAAACCCCTATGAATACAATTTCCTTTCAATCAAATCAGTATGGCATCTCTATTTCCGAAGCATTTCATTTCCTCTCTTTCTATCTCACTCTTTGATGTTAAATTCAAAGCATTAAACGTTACATTGTTGTTGTTGTGCCTTTTGATCATTTTTTCCTTTCTGCATTTCTTAATTTACGCTCTTTAAACGACAGTCTGACATCTTTATTTCTAGCGTTAAGTGTTCGTCTTGTTGCATTGTATAGATTTGTATGTGCCAATTATTAATTAATTGATTAAATGTAATAATTTAAGTATAATAATTTATTTATAAATGAATCCATGGTTCATTTAATATAAGTTTATCCTATTTCAGTTTACAAAGGCAATAATAATATGAAAAAAATTAATGTTTCGGGGTGTTCATTTCAATGTGGCGTCTTTTTAATTTCTTTTCCACCTACAATGCAATCGCTGGCGGTGTTCGTTTGTGTAAAGCGTTATAATAATTCGTGTTCGTTCTCGGGTATGTGTTAAATGTTAAAATCATTAATCAAAAGTGTAATAAATTTTGTGTATCATTATAAAATTAATAAGAAAAGTGTTTTAATTTAAATAATAAGTAAAGAAAAGCAAAGAAAAGAAAAAGCAAAAGAAAAAAAAAGAAGAAAAGCAAAGTAAAGAAAAAGAAAAAAAAGAAAAGAAAAGCAAAAGTAAAAGTAAAGAAAAAGAAAAAGAAAAAAAGGCAAAGTGGCCAAAAGTTCAGAAAAGAAAGAAAAGAAGAAAAAAAGTAAAGTTCTTTAATATCAAAATAGTTGTGTCTGTGTGTGTGTGTGTGTGCGTGTTTTTTTTGTTTCGTAAAAAGTTAAGAAAAAAAAGAAGAAGAATTAAAACTTGCCAAATGAGAATTCAAGTGAGTACATAGTTTTCTTTTTCTTTTTTTTTTTTGTTGTTGTTTCGTTTGATTTTATTTGTATTGCAAATGCAATTTCTATTCATTTGTGTTAAGCAGTATCCAGTGCTTTAGCTGCTGCTATTGCTGTTGTTGTTTTGTTTTTGTTTATATAAAACTATTATTGCTTTTCGCAATGTCAATAAAGAGACACTTTTCCTTAATCGTAAAATAATAGTGAGTGTTTATCAAACAGCAGTGCCACATCCAACAACAGCAACAGCAACGACAACAGCAAAACAAACTGAATAAAAAGGAAATTAAATTCTAGAAGCAAATAAGAAGAAGCATAAACGTATCTGTTGTTGTTGGTTGTTGGTTGGTTGCTAAAATTAAAGTCGTTAATATTTAAGTTATCTTCGTTCTGATTGTTTTTTTGTTTGTTTTAATTAGTTAAGCTTCTAGGTTATGTTTTATGTTTTTGACCTGTTGAATTAATTTCACCATAAACTTCTTAAGGCGCTTTATTACTGTAGAGTGAGAGAGAAAGAGCGCAAAGACTGTTGTGCGTGTCTTTTTAAAGCATTTTAAGAAATTATAATTTGAAAATGAAATAGTTTTGGTTTTTGTCTTCGCTCTTAAAATAGTTAGGCGATAAGGTAGAATTTTTAAAGTGAAATTTTAAAAATAAAACGAAAGATTTGTTGGACACCAAAGTTGTTCTGAGCCGTTCTAAAGTATTTTATTGAAGACACTCTCCATAGCATTTCTCTTCATTCTGAATAATGTTGAAAGATTTGTTAATCTTGTCGCCATGGGAATATAAAAAAAGCAAGGCTAAGCTAGTCTCTGGATAGTTAGTTAGGAAAATCTCACAATTTATTTTTAATAAAAAAAAAAAAAAATTCTGTTAATTTAATTAAATTTAAAATGTTTTAAAAGCTTAAAATGACTCACCAAATATATTCATAGAAGAGTTAGGAGCAAACAAATTTGATTATCACATACACATATGTAATGGAATACATGTACATATGTAAGTATGTATGTATGTATGTATATATGCATTATTAAACTTAATTTTAAATAAAAAAATTTGATTTCTTTTGTTAAAATTATTACCAATTAAGGTAAATTTCTGTAATAAAGGTCTAATAAATTTCAATAAAATTAAAAAGGCATGGGCAGAATGCGTAGACTTTGTTTCAAAGTGTAGAGAATAAAAAGAAAAAGAAAAAAAAAACAAAAACAAAAATCTTTAAACATGTTTAAAGTACGAATTTTTTGTTTTCCTTTTTTTTGTTTTTTTTTTTTTTGTAATTTACTGTGTTAAAAAAACAGCAAAATTTCGCCCTCATTTTAACGTTTTAATTACAATTTATTTTTTAATGACAGTTTTCAACTTGAATTGGTTTTAATTTTTGAAAAATTGCTCTTAATTAAACAGCAATGTTGGCAGTATTTAATGATTTTAATTTGAAAATTTTGAAATTCTTCAAAAAACAAAATGAAAAAAAAAACATAAAATGTCAACATTTAATATATTTTGTTAAAAAATTTAATTTTGCTGTTGCTGTTGTTGTTGTTGTTGTTTGCTTATCTGTCCAAGTGTCTGGCCAAGTATTTGGAGAAAAATATGTAATTTATTATTAATAATTCAAGTCCTTAAAAGGTGAAAAACGAAACCGAAAACCATAAAATGAAAACAGCAAAGCCAAAGCGGCGCAATCTGCTGTTGTTGCATTAAAAATTCGAGAGAGAGAGAGAGAAAAAAAAACTGAAACCCAAAATCGAATCGAATAAAAGCTTCGTACTATCCATTTCAAGTGATCATTATGGTTTCATTTTCATCGGTTATATTGGAAATAATTTTTGTTTCGTATTTTTCTTTTTTTTTTTTGTGGGGTTTTTCTTACTATTTTTTTTCTCCTTTTTTTTTTTAGATTTTCAGTACAATTTTAAAGTTTTCTCACGGCACTTTAATACGTTGTAATTAGCTGGCAATACACATTGTTCAGTTTATTGTTGTTGTTGTTTGTTTGTTTATTTGTTTCGATATTTTCTGGAGGTCTCTGTTGTATTTAATAATTTATAGAAATGACAAACAATCACACACAAACCTATTGTTGGCTACTGTTCGTAGGTTGCCTTAAGGCTTAAACGTATCGATTACTTATTGTTTTGTATTCTGGTATATGATTTCTTTATTAAAGAGAAAAAAATACCAAAAAAAAAAAATTACAAAAAATATGATGATGTTTTATGTTTTTCATAATTTTTACCAAATACACCTTAATGGTCTGTGTTTGGATGATGATGATGATGATGATGATGATGATGATGATGATCTGTGAATGGTAGTGATGACATTGTTTTTGGCCAATTCCAGTTAGGGGGTGCTTGTTGTTGTTTACTTGCCAGCACCATAATTTTAAGTCTAAGTTAGTCTTAGCAACTATGTTTAGTAACCTTTGTTTAAGTGGTCGTTGTGGTGTTTGTTGCAAGTTTCTATTTAAGCTTTCATTAGTTAACTTGAATAGCAGTTGTAAACAGCATTTCTGATTTGTGATTTGTAAGACATTTTCTTAAAGGCATCTCATTTCATTTCATTTTATTTCATTTTACTTTACTTAGTTGTTGTCTGTTGCTTTTTGCTTGAAAATCTCAATCTCAACATGCTGCCTTATAGCCTTTGGAAAAGTATGTATCTGTGTGTGTGTGTGTGTGTTTGATTTCGATACATTGCAAGTATTTATTGGTTTGCAAGTACAATAGTTATGGTTGGCATGGCAGTTATTGTGGTAGTGATAAGTATCCTTGACTTACTTATGCCAAAGATGGCATATAATATGTTACTTGTTACATGTGACTCTTCTATATGGCAGATCTATAATGGGGTATACAACATACATACACACAAGTACATATGTACATATCGAACTTAGTTACTTACTTACTCACTCACTATACAAACATATATACAGTGGTGCAATTCAGGTATTCACAAGATGTTTTAAAACCGGGACTGAAAAGTTAAGCAGTTTGAATATGATTCTTATAACAGAGACAACATTGGTAAATTAATAGATCAGAAATTCTGAAGAGATTAGCTTAGTACTCACTAGAGTGGCAGGGTA
Organism: Sarcophaga bullata; assembly: GCA_005959815.1. Taxonomy (NCBI): domain Eukaryota; kingdom Metazoa; phylum Arthropoda; class Insecta; order Diptera; family Sarcophagidae; genus Sarcophaga; species Sarcophaga bullata. The sequence goes on along the minus strand of QOCX01000039.1, from coordinate 60,479 downwards.
ACTTTTTTACCAAGGCTCAATTGAGCATGTATTGCGGCCCGTTGGAATGCCAGGGCTAAACCGTAATACCCTACTTTATTAACAAATGTTTTGTGAATTTCATGATCGTTTGTGAAGGACGACAATCTACTCAGTGAACTTGTTGAGCGTGTGGTAGTAAGTATTCCGGAAAAGAATAGCTATTGAGACAGGATTTGGCTTAATTAAGACTTCATTGTAGATCATATTAATAGCCTACGTTCTATTGCGAAATAATCAATAGAATGACACTCATAGGTTTATTGAAGCTTAATAGATTTCGAGATGGCCTTTAACAAACCTTGTCAAGCAAAGAACTAATTTATCTCATCAACATTTTTATGCCGTAATACAGTGACCGCAAGTAGTGAAACTGTAATGATGAGTTTTCGATTCAAACCCTGGGCCACACATTTCCAAAAAATGAAATCTAAAAAAAAAATTTTTTTTTCTACGGCGACTTCCTCTCAGCAGTTTTCTGAAGATAACTCTAATATGAAATAAAATTTCCATGAATACATACATAATGGGCCATTACAACCCTTCTATCAGGATTACGGCCTAGCTTCTCACACCATTTATGATGTGTGTGTTAATTTTACACATGAGTGTCGACTTCGAAAGACAGATTTTTGAGAAACTTTTCATGGCAATTTTATTTACTCTCAGAGTTTTTGCCAGAAATCTGCTGAGTGGAAGCCGCCGAAGAAATTTTTTTTTTCATATTTCGTTTTTGATGTCTGACCGGGGATTCGAACCCTGGCGTTTCGTCTAATAAGCCAACACACTACCTACTAGACTACGGCGACTTCTAATTGCCATGAATAAGTTGCTCAAAATTTCTATCGCTCGGAGACGACACCACTCATGTATAAAAATTAGTGGCCACAACCTAAGTGGAGTGAGAAGATAGATTGGCTGAAGGGTTGTAATGACCAATTGTAAGCAAACGTTTGAGAATCTCTGTATCAAATGATTGAAGTATTTTTCTAAGATATTCGTAGTTTTTTTTTTTGTTTTTGTCTTGATTGGATGTTTATTGTGTTGCTGATTTTTTGGTTTTTGTTTTTCTTTTCGTTTAGTTTCGTTACATTTGTGTTGTTGTTTTTGTTATTCCAATAGTATTATTTAGTTTTTCTTTTAAATTGTTTTTTAGTGTGTCACATTTGTTGTCAGTCAAACGACACTTAACAGGAAAGTTATATTTCCTATTATAGCCGTTAGTTAATTTAAAGTTTTTCATTTTTAGACATTTGCAATAGGTTTGCTTTTGCTATTGCTGTCTCTCTCTCTCTCTCTCTCTCTCTCTCATTCCATACATATCTTCACATCAGCACTTAAATATCACCAATATAGCGGTTGCATTACGTTGATTGTACAAGAACACTTCATAAGAGATTGGCCGCATGCTGAAGTATTGTATGAAAACCGAAATTACTTCAGTTTATACTGACAGTGTATGTAGTCGTATGGCTTAAAAAGTTTTCTTCTCATTCTGAAATCATTTTCTTTTCTTTTTTTTTTGTATCACTTATAGGTACTTAAACAAAGTATTTTCGTGTGTGAAGTAATATGATATCGGAATAGTTTTCATTCATGAAATTCCTTTACTAACAACCCCTCAGCTGCAACACTCAGGTTTAAAAGTAAACATACAGTAAAAAAAAAAAAACTATTAAAAGCTCATCTCTTTATGTTCATATTATAATACCTATTAAGCCATTATTGTGCCCGCACTTTGGTAATGTTTTTGTTTCAAAAATTCAATTATTTTCGGGTAACTGTGTGTTGTAAAATTAAAATTGTTTCTCATAAATTCCGCTTGCCAGCCATATAAACTTTATCCCTTTTGGTAAGTGCTGTTGGTATTGGTGTTGGTGTTGGTATTCACTGTTTCGAAGTAAATATTTTTGTTTTTGGTTGTTTGGTTTAAACGCCTTTTTTTCCCCAGTGGTGCATCAGTGCTGTGGTGTTGTCATCGAACCCAACATTCGTTCGTAGTTTTATTAGCAGCGGCTGTAATGACGACAGTTTGTTGGTTTGGATTTTTTTTTTCGTGTTTTTTTTTTGTTTTTGTTGAAGCATGGAAAAATGTGGAAAGTAGTTGGCTGGCTGGCTGGCTGGCTGGCTGAACGCTGCAGTGGCGAGAAAAATATATGGAAAAAGTTTAGCGTTTTAATGCCATTATTTGCAATTGTTTAATGCAAGATTTAAGTTACTTGAAACTTTAGAAATTCATATGAATTTTTTACAATATTATGCGCATCGTTGCAGAGATACATTTTCTCTCTTTCTCTTTATCTTTGTCTTTTAACATTGTACTGTTACGTACATATATGTGGCATGCTCCCCAGAACATTTACTCGAATTTGTTTATATTTTACGTTGTTTTTCATTTATTTGCTTGACGTTTTTAACCCAACAAACAATTTTTTTTATGAATTTATGAAATCGATAGCCAAACAATTATTTCACTTGCGATATGCAATAAATTAAGCAAAAAAAAAAAAGATGAAATTATGAATGGGATTAAGCGTTGTTATTAAGAGTTTATCGTTTCATTTAAATTGGATGCAAATTGAAAGTCATATAGGCAGTGGAGCTAAGAATACAATACCAAGCCATAAACCAAATGCTGTCTCATTTACATCACATTCTTTCTTCGTAGAAAGTCATTGAAACTTCCATGAAGGCTAGGAATGATCAGGAGAATATAAATCGTAACCCAGTCATAACCCAATTTCCCAATGACAATGACACACATACAGTGTGATAAAGAAACTCGGCTTCCTGTCCATTTGCCAAAGTCGCTGTTGACTTTAGTTGTCGTCATTTTTCTTAAATTAATTTTAATTGGTAAATCACAATATGGCATCCTAATCCTAAATACTCTGCTTAGGCAGCCATCCTGAGATCAAAGCGATACAATTTGTATGAAGCATAAGGGCAACGCAGCAACAGTTTGCTATTAGAAAATTTGATTTACGCAGAGCGTTTAATAGTTGAAGTTGGTTGTCAAAATATCATATTCATCGTTTTGAAGTAAATTTATTGCATTTATTTAGGTGTATGACCACACCTCGAAGAAGCTTAGCTAAGGAAAACATTTCGTTTGAGGCTTTTATTTAGGAATGATGGTATGGCCTTAGATTTCTTATCCTGTATGGTATTTGTATCTGTATTTGCCTTTCTTTCCATTAGATTAGTCTGCATTTGCTGGTTGGCAGAACTAATCGAATGCCTTTGATACTGGATACAAAAGCTGCTTTTCTCTGGCGATAGGTTGAACTTCGAATACAATGTGGTTATTCTTGGAAAGACTGTGCATTTCGTATTAACGAGGTATTCATTTAATGTGAAGGTGGTTTGATCGATACTTTTCATCATGATTTGTGTATTTTGTTCTCAAAAAATGTCCATTGTGTTCTTTGTGACCAATCATCATAACTACATACATAACATAATTGGCCATTACAACCCTTCAGTCAGGATTACGGCCTAGCTTCTCACACCACTTATGTTGTGTGTATTAATTTTATACATGAGTGGTAAGACCTACAGTTTAAAGTCGACTCCGAACGACAGATTTTTGAGAAACTTTACATGGCAATTTCATTTACTCTCAGAGTTTTTGCCAGAAATCTGCTGAGAGGAAGCCGCCGAAGAAATATTTTTTTCATATTTCGTTTTTGATGTCTGACCGGGGATTCGAACCCTGGCCTTTCGTCTAATAAGCAACACATTACCTACTAGACTACGGCGACTTCTCATATATCAATCATCATAACTATCCTCCGATAAGATGCATTCATTAAAGGCTTAATGAGGGGTTCTATCCCATTCCTATGCAAATAATTTTCGGTATTCAAAAAAGAACAGAAATCTTAAATAACAATTCAATTGCATATAACCGTTGTTTTTATTACACAAAATGCTCGCTGGGTTTTTATAAACAACCGTGAACCAATGATATATACATGTGTTGGTGTGTAAGTGTGTGGTAAAGTTTTTAAAAACTCTTTTAAAATTTTTTTTCTCTCTCTCCAAACGATAATTTTCTCTTCCTTTATTTTGATGCAACAATATATTGACAAAAATCACAAAATAAAATTGCAAGAAACAAGAAAAAAAAAAAACAAAAAATAATAAAATTTGAAAACAATAACGAAATATAGGTTAACCACACACTATGTAGTAGAAAAATAAAACAAAAAAAAAAAAAAGAAAATTTTTGGGAAAATTACAAAAGTTTCTTAAATAACTATGAAGAAAAGAAAGAAAGAACGAAAGAAAGAAAAAACACAATGATGCTATTGACTAAAAATAAAAACTTTTTGTTTTAAAGGAGAACTCCTATGAAGTATTATTTAAAAACAATAAAAGCTAAATTATTATTGTTTTAAATTGTTAATTTTTTTTCAAGGGGCAATTGAAATATTTTGAAAAAATTTGAAAAAAAAATGGTTGTTTCCGGTTATTAGATACCGTTTTTGGTTCAATTATTATCAATACGAAGAGCATTTCTCAGCGATGTGCAATAGTCTTCATGCTGTGTTTATGTTAAGAACTGTTTAGCCACTTAAACTATCACTTCAGATTATTTACTTACTTTATTGGTAATTACAATATTTTTTTGTTCGGATTACAATCTAGCTTCTCACACAACCCATGTTGTGTATGTTAATTTTATTCATTAGTGGGCGCAAAAGCGACAGATTTTTTTTTTTTTCAGAAATTTTTCATGGCTCAGCCAGAAAGAAGACTGGTGGGAGCAAGCCGTCGGAAGAAATATTTTTTTTACATTCCGTTTTGTCGCGGATGACTGGACCACGGCTTTACATTTAATAAGCCAATACACTAGTTACTAGATTACGGCGACTTCACTTTATTTTCTAGTTTGAAAAAATTTTTCAAATTGTCTGCAAATTGTGGTGTCCTTTTAAGGAAGGAAAACTGGCTTCCAGTTTGATGAAATCGCTACTTTTAAAGCAACGCTTTGTTGAATCATGAGTCCAGATTTTTTAAGGATTCAAAAAGAACGCTATTGATCCAAGTGGATTAGTGGAATTGAACATTAAGACGGTGCTCAAGAACAGCCGCCGTGGTCTAGTGGGTAGTGTTGTGGCTTATTAGACGAAAGGCCAGGGTTCGTATCCCCGTCAGACATCAACAAAAAAAAAAAAAAAAAAAACGAAATATGAAAAAATATTTCTTCCAGCGCTTCCTCTCAGCAGATTTCTGGCAAAAAATCTGAGAGTAAATAAAAATTGCCATGAAAAGTTTCTCAAAAATCTGTCGTTCGGAGTTGACTTTAAACTGTAGGTCCCGCCACTCATGTATAAAATTAACACATACAACATAAGTGGTGTGAGAAGTGCAGAAAAAAAAACGAAATATGAAAAAATATTTCTTCAGCGCTTCCTCTCAGCAGATTTCTGGCAAAAAATCTGAGAGTAAATAAAAATTGCCATGAAAAGTTTCTCAAAAATCTGTCGTTCGAAGTTGACTTTAAACTGTAGGTCCCGCCACTCATGTATAAAATTAACACATACAACATAAGTGGTGTGAGAAGTGCAGCCGTAATCCTGACTGAAGGGTTGTAATGGCCAATTATGTATGTATGTTATGTATGTCAAGAACAGCATAGGCCCAAATGAAATAATATAAAGCGTTTCTTCCATAGTATGTGAACCTTGACTTTGTATGGCATTAGGTTTTCTGTTGGTAGCGTACAATCTGGCGGTAGATGGAACTATGCGGCATATTTTGTACAATACAAAAGAACTAACTGGGCCGTGTTTAACTGCCAACAATTGGATTTGAAGTAAATCAGATCTGTGGCTGCCAAGGTTGAATTCAATTTTATTTGCAGAGTAGAGCAGCTGTTGTATGAAAGCTTCTTTCTATTTGGAAAAATAGGTATTTGGCATGATACCGGCAGAGGATTGTTTTTGTAAAGGAGGTTTCATATGTGGACTAGATTCCTCCTTAATAAATATCAACTCAAACAGTAAATCGATGTATAATTTTCATATTTTTATTATTCAAAAATTTTATTTTATTAAAGTTTTCTTTAGTTTTTCCAATGCAGACTTTCTTTACTTTGCATAGTTTTTACACACACACACCTTCCCACCACCACCCCCCCTGAAATTCATTGTTAAAAAGTTTCTTTCCTTCCAAAAACGAAATTTATTCATTTTCTTTTTATTTAAATTGAAAACTTTACTTAAAATTTCATCTTCATTTTTGGTGGAACAATGCATATTTAATATGCCACTACTGCTACACCGCATGATGACTGCTGTTTCGGTGTTTAAATTTTGAAAAGTTTTTGTTTTTTTTCTTCTTATTTTCTAAATACTATTTGCATTGAGTATCTTACGAACACTAAATTCAAGAAGAAAAACTCTTTCTTCATTGAGTTTCTCTTCGTATTCATGATGGGTTTTTGTTGTTGATATTTTACTATTGTGTTGTTGTTTTCCTATTGCCTTTGGCTCAAGTCTATTAAGGTGAACGAAAGGATCTCCTTGCCGTGCCAATATATTTCCGATTGAATCTAAAAGGATAATGAAAATATGGAAAGGGAATGTTGTAAGCTTTAACAATGCAATAGAACCGTAAAACTTGTTGCTATTAATGGTTTAGAAAAAAAAAAAACGCTTCCATATTGTTGTATCTACTGCATCGCTACATTTAATTTTGTTCTATTGTAAGCAAACTCAATTGCGATTATATTGCATGAGAGTTGTGCTTAAACTATAATGCCAGGGCATAATCAGCTGCTGTTTTATATGTTAAGCCGTCAAACAGTGTCTGGCTGGCTGTCTAGCTGGCTGGCTGGCTGACTGGCTGGCTGACTGATTGTTAATGAATTGAAGGAGTTAACAAGCTAACCATTGCTGCCTTCGTTAACTCCTACGCTTTTTTCATAATTTCCGTTATTGTTAGTACATGCACTCGTATGTTTATGAATTTACATTTTGTTGTTGCTGCTGCTGCTGCCATGGCTACGTTAACGTGGCTGGCAAATTTGCACTTGTTCTGGCTTTAGCAAATTGCTTGCGATTAAAGCCATGCAATATTGCTATGCCGCCAACATTTCTGCCAAAATGAAAATTAAGATACAACGACTTGTGTATGTAGTTGAGTAAGTACAAAAGGTAGTTTGCGTACTAAGTACTTAGGGTACACCATAGTAGAAGATTTCTTGCCACTACTTTCCCTACGAACTTTAAAGAACTTGTTGCTACAGTAGACTCATCGCCTGCATAGCTGGAAAGCTTTAATTTGTGAATTTATAAAACAAAGAACAGAAATAATAAGAAGATGAGGTATGAGGAGTTTGTAAATCTTAATTCTCTTCGTTTCTGATTCCAGCTGTAGTCACAGTAGTCTAGTTGGTAGTGTATTGGCTTATTAGACGTAAAGCCACGCTTCAAACCTCAGGTCAAAAATCTCTAACAAAACGAAATATGAAAAAATATTTCATCGGCGACTTCCTCTCAGCAGATTTCGGTCAAAAACTCTGAGAGTAAAATAAAATTACCATGAAAAAGTTTCTCAAAGAAATGTCCGCCACTCGTGTATAAAATTAATGCGCACAAAATAGGTGGTGACTGAACGGTTATAATGAGCAATTATAGGTGTTTTGGCGTTCTATCCTCTAAGTGTCTTCCGTTTCTACTAGAGCTCCGATTATGTCTCATGCTGACGTATAGCTCCAGGCCTTGTTTGATTTACAACTTTTTACAATCGCCTGCAAAGAGTTTCCTAACCTTGATCAGTCATTCAAATGTTTCCAGTATGGCCTTCATGTTATTATTCAGCGATACATGATGTGTTTTTGTGTATGGGACAACCTATTGAATTTGAATGCACTTGCCTGCACATGAAATATCAAAATTTTAAATGTAAGAATGCAGACAACACCATCTACGCTAGTTAACCTAACTTTGTTTTTAATACGTGGGTAAAAGCGGAATTAAGTTATTGATGCAAACATCCGTACAATTAAAAAAAAAATGAACTGAAATAAAGACGGGTTCCACTTGCTGTTCTTTGTCTTAATGGCACATATTCACATATACACACACGCACATTGCTGCACATTCAGGCAGGCATCTTTAGCTTATATATGTAGCGTAACACATACAAACAAACGATAGATAGTACTGAGTTTGTGTGTCCTTTATTTTTGGTTTCATTTATTTTATAGAATATTGATGTGTTTTGTTTGATATCATTCACGTGAAATTTTACACCCTCCCCCCCACGACTTGTTGGTGTATAAGAACCGCACTACCTCATAATAGTCCACAGCCCGGGAAGTAAACAAGTTGTGAAGTCACTTAGGAAACTTAAAAGGAAGGAAATTGTGTTGTATTGTGTGTTCTTTCTTTTCGTGTTTGATTATTTCTTTGCTTTTCTTTACTTTCTCGTGTTTCCCCGGCCACAGGAAGTATTTTGGATTTTATCGTTCATTGTTTAATTTTTCGATAGAAATTGCGAAGAAATTTACACGAAACTTAATTTTCGTTGACGTTGACATGAATGCATAAGAACAACAACAACAACAACAATAACAATAACTTGGTGGAAATAGTCAACCACAACCACAACGACGACTACAGTACTGAACACTGAGTAAATGAAAATATTTTCATTAAGTCGTGTACGAATTTGGAAATATTTAAAGAATGACAGCCACAATATCAAGACCAGCTTTTGGCATTGCCATATTGTCTCCTGTTTAAAGTAGTTTTTCATAGGATAGGATAGGATAGGTTAGGATAGGATAGGATAGGATAGGATAGGATAGATTAGGATAGGATAGGATAGGATAGGATAGGATAGGATAGATTAGGATAGGATAGGATAGGATAGGATAGGATAGAATAGGATAGGATAGGATAGGATAGAATAGAATAGGATAGGATAGGATAGGATAGGATAGGATAGGATAGGATAGGATAGAAAGATTGGATAGGATAGGATGGAACTAGATGATAGATACGTAAGATAGGATAGTAGATAGAATAGAATAGAATAAGAATAGAATAGAATAGAATAAATAGAATACGAATAGAATAGAATAGAATAGAATAGAATAGTGAACTAGAATAGAATAGGAATAGAATAGAATAGAATAGGAATAGAATAGAATTAGCATAGAATAGAATAGGATTGGATAGGATAGGACAGGATAGGATAGGATAGGATAGGATAGGATTGGATAGGATTGGATAGGATTGGACACAAAATAGCATATTTCTGGCAAAAATTCTGAGAGTAAATAAAAAATTGCCAAGAATGGTTTCTCAAAAAAATCTTTCGTTCCGAGTCGACTGTAAACTGTAGGCCCCGCTTGTCATGTTTAAAATTAAGACACACAACGTAAATGGTGTTAGAAACTAGATCGTAATCCTGACTGCAGAATTGTAATTACTAATTATGTGTGTATGTATGATAAGCAGCAACAAAGTATGATCAGAAGCCACTTGATGGTAAGCGAAATCTCTTGACAACGCCAACTCTGAATTAAAATCGTTTTAGGTGCGCCATCAATCTTTGCTGAGCTGGCAGGTATTCCCATAATAAAGTTTCTTGCATGTGTTATGCAAACTTAAGCAACATATGGTTTCAATTCAGTGCCTCCGCTGGATCCTATCTTCATTTACTAGTTGCGGAAATTTATGCATTTTTTCAATGACTGACGTACATGAGAGTAGGGTATCCTCTTAGGTTATCTTCACTGTACATTCATAAGCATTTGTATAGGCATCAGCACTGCTATAGAGGATGAATAGTTCGAACGAAGTCTCAATTGTCTTTGTTGGGCTTAACTAACATATGTTGACCGTTCATGGTTTATAAAACTTGGAAAATGTCATATAATGCTTGCGTCGCGATCTCTTTGTGCACAGCCTGTAATAGTATCTTTGATAAGTTTTTCGTTATTTAACAACAATTTCCAAAAATTTTCGATAAAGGATAATAAACATTTTCTATGTGATTTTTTGTATTTGTTGTTGTTGTTGTTGTTGTTGTTTAACTTTTTGCTTTTAGCATGAAAATTTTTAAGTTGTTGCATGCAACAACCGTAGCAGTGTGTGAAATGTTTTTTGCATATTTAGTCGTTGCTGATAATTGAAAAGGAAATTTGTATTTTAGCGCATGTATCGCGTAATTGAATACTTTGCTAATCCTTACACGAACACTAAATGCGATGAGCATGAAGGCGTTGAACAGTTTTGCTAGATGAGTAGAGCGAAAGAAAGCGGAGAGCGAATCGTAGGGTTCATTTACAACAGGATGTAATGAATGGCGTGCTAAAGTAAACAGTTTTTAGTTCTTTGCAACAACAACAACAACAACAACAACAACAACAACGATATATGTTGTAAAATACGATTCATATTGGATTGCAATGAGCAGCGGTGGATGTATGGATTTTCGTTTTTAATTTCTTTATTCTCTATTAATTTTTTTTTACCGTTAACCTAGCAAGTTTAGAAGATCTAACTGCAAATACATACCTACACTTTTGAAATTCAAAATTCAAATAAGTGTGTGAATGTGTGGGTGTGTGATACTAGCATTCATGCACACATCCATCTGCTTACATAAGCTTATTTACTGAATTCCCGTATTCATTCATTCATTCATTCATTCATTCATTCATTTGTACATTCTTAATACGGTCGAATTTTGTTCATTCAAGTAATTTGAAATGTTCATGTTGATTTGTATGAATGTACACACACACACACATAAGCAACTACCATCTAAATCAACAACGGATGGATGGATGGATGGATGACTTTTTCCGTTTTTGATTTTTTTTTGGGAAAATTGTATGCGAAACACTGGCTCATAGAGTTGTTGTATAAGAGTTTGTAAAAATGTTTATCCTTATGACTTTATATATTCCATATGCAAATGCCTATGTGTCTGTCTGTCTGTATGTTTGTCTGTGTTGTTTAGGTATCCATATCAACTCGACTTAATTGCATGAATATTATCTGACATGGAAAGTACTTTGCAGAATGGTTTTTAATTAAATTTGTACTGCTAACAACAACAACAGCAGCAGCAGTAACAACAATGTTAACAAAAAAAACAAAACAAAAAACAAAAATATTAACGTTCAAATAGGTACATATGTACGTATGTAGATCTGTTACATTGTTACCTTGTTCTCTCCTTGTTCTTGCGTATCCTTTAAATATTTACGTTTACAAAATTGAAATGAAATTGATTGTAATTATTTGCAGAATGTTTTGTAGACATTTGAACGCATTTAAATATTCATTTAAGACAGTTTTTGTTTTGTTTTCTTCTTCTTGCAAGAAATGTTTAGAAGCGAAATGGTACTACCATCCATAAGATTCGGAATTTACGAGGGTCACTGTAATAGCGAAATACATAAAGATATCCTACAGTTTGTGTCAATCTTAATTTCACACATACATAACATACATAATTGGCCATTACAACCCTGTCAGTCAGGATTACGGCCTAGCTTCTCACACCACTTATGTTGTGTGTGTTAATTTTTATACATGACTAAAGGGATTTACAGTTTAAAGTCGACTCCGAACGACAGATTTTTTGAGAAACTTTTCATGGCAATTTTATTTTTCCTCTCAGAGTTTTTGCCAGAAATCTGTTGAGAGGAAGCCGCCGAGGAAATATTTTTTTTATAATTCGTTTTTGATGTCTGACCGGGGATTCGAACCCTGGCCTTTCGTCTAATAAGACAACACAGTACTAATTAGACTACGGCGACTTTCAATCTTAATTTCTTGCTTACTTCATTGGCCATAACAACTCTTCAGTTAGCCGCCACTTATGTTGTGGGTGTTAATTTTATACATGAATAGCGGGACTTACAGTTTTAAGCTCGACTCCGAATAACAGATTCTTGAAAAATTTTTCTCAGAGCTGTTGCCAAAAGGCTGCTGAGATCTAGTTGCCGAAGAAATATTTAATATAAGATCTCTGACAACGCACTACCTACTAGATTTTGGCAACTTTGTGTCAATCATTTGCATTTTATTCTGCTTGGACCGCTTATCTGTTACAAGATTGTTTGTTTATCTAGAGGCAAACTATTTCTTCATATTAATATAGTGTAACTATGTTCCTAACTAGTAGCTGCAGTCACTTTTCCTTGCCTGCTTAGCATATAAGGTAGATTGGAAGATAAAATAGGTCGAGCAAACGAATTGATTCAGAAATCAAATAATTTTTTTAGACCTGAAACATAATTACCCCTGACGTCAGAGTAAGAAATTACATTAAATTATGCAAAATAGAATTGAATTTATTTTGAAATAACTTATATATGCACCCTCGTAGTTGAAGCAGACTATCTTCTATTCCATATTCGTATGTCATGCATCATTTTCTAAGATTTGATTTAAAAATTTATGAAAAAAAATCATTTCCATTTGAGTCAATTAGTTAGAAATTACATGCATAAGGCATTGGATCAGGACTGCTGATGTACTTTTCCATGTCACATGATCTTAAATTTGTTTTTCGTATACGTTTTTCCATTCATTATAATGTATGCATTAACAATATAATCTCTCTAGCATGGTGAAAATTGTTTTTCAAAGAACAACTGATTCTTTAATGGAATATTAAATTTCAAATTAAAAATGAAAAAAAAACCTGCTGAAGTCATATAATAGTCCGAGAGACAGTGACAGTAAGAGAAAACAAAGTGAGAAAGAGAAAAGAAAAAGAGAGAATGGAAAATGTGAAATAGATAGGCAGCATAAGGGTTCATTAGATCCTCAAGTCTTTGATCTTTAACATCTAAGAGTTCATCAATAAATCGACTGCATAGCTGTCTCTGTTTGCCTATGCATTTGTAAACAAGAACCGGGCATAAAAAGTGGTCCCCCTAACTCTTCTGTTTACTTGCAAAGTCTGTAGAAACCTAAGCTATCCTTACCCCATCTACTTGTCCTATGTCTAAAGGTGTTTTGACCCGTTAAAAATGAGAAAGAAAAAGAAAAAGAGAGAATGAAAAATATAGAACAGAAAGGCAGCATAATGAACCATATTAGATCCTCAAATCTGTAATCTTTAAGATCTAAGAGTTCAACAATAAATCAACTGCCTAGCTGTCTCTGTTTGCCTATGCATTTGTAAACAAGAACCGGGCATAAAAAGTGGTCTACTAGGTCTACTAACTCTTCTGTTTACTTGCAGTCTGTAGAAACCTAAGCTATCCCTATTCCATCTACTTGTTCTATGTCTAAAGTGGTTTTCATCCATTAGTACTCCTATAATAGCTCTTATGCTGCGTTCGTCCTATGCGCAGTATAAGTTTCATCCGTAAAGGATTGAGCCCTATAGTCTGTTCTACATCCCCATATAATTTTAATTCACTTTTAATTCCCTTTTTAATTCACTGCAGAAAATGTCAGGTGAATTATTGAAGGATGAGTAAATAAAGAAGTGTTTGTTGTACTTTTAAAAGAAAAACAAAAGCACATGACTTGCGGCATACACGTCCCCCTGCTCCTATTGCCTATTGTTTGATTTTTTTTATTTTAAATTATGCCACGCGATTTTCTCGCATTTTTTTTTTATAAAAAAATAAAAATAAACAACGACAGCAATGGCAGTATTAGAGAAATAGCGAGAGGGAGAGAGAGACTGAGTGATGAAAAAATGTTTTGTTTTCATTCAATATTAGCTCCTGTTGTTTTTCTTTTCTTTTTTCTCCGATTCCAGTGGAATGATGCGTATATTATTGTGACTGTTGCTGCGCTTTGGTCTTGGCAATATTTTCTCTAAATTTAGTTTTTTTTTGTTTTTTTTTTAAATAAAATTTTCTCTTTTCCTTCTGCTGTTTTTTGTTATTGTTGTTCTGTTAATAAAACAACATATATTCACTGTCGTTGTTATTGAATATTTTTTTTTTAATTCCGTTATATTGTTTTCATTAAAATTGTTTTTGTTGTTGTTTTCTAGTTTTTTATTAAAAAAAAAAATAATAATAATATGGGGCCCACTCAGAGACAGCACAGCATAAAGCAGCATATATGTAGGAATGGTGGGAGTAGTGTATTCATATTGTGTTTGCATTAACGTTTGGAACACCTTGAAATATTTTAATCCAAGACCCACTTTCATTTGTTTTTTTGGTATTGCATACAGCAGTACTTCCATCTATCTTTGTAGTCAAAGTTAAAATCCATGAATTCTTGACAAAGTTTTTAATCAAATCTCGATTATAAACAAGTGTAAAGGCATAATTCTCACTCAGTGCTGGAAACTATTCAAATTGCGTTATAGGGTGTCATATAGTGCGCGGCTTGAGGCCTTATTCTATTCGTTTTTCTTTTATTTTAGTTTTTAAATATAATTCTACAATATTTCTTGCATTTCTGTGTGCGGTGATGTCTCACTAAAGTAAGAGTAAGAGTGTGAGTAAGAGCTTTGGAAATAATAAAAGGGCGTGGCAAAAAGTAATGAAAAGCTATCTTATTTACTTTCGTGGTCATTATAATCCTTTAGTCAGAATTACAACCTAGTTTCTCACTCCATTCATGTTATGTGTGTTAAGTTTATACATGAGCGGCGGAACAATTAGTTTAAAGTCTCCAGGGAATGTTAAATTCTTCAGAAACTTTTGGCGGAAATTTTATTTTATTCACAGCGTTTTTTTGATAGAAGGCCGTTGAGCATAAGAAGTCGAAAAGAAGTCGAGTTGTCTGAGGCAGTGGTTGTACCACTCGAGCTCTTGTCTACTAACTACTAGACTACGGCGACTACGGTTGAAGGTAGGAGAGCATTATTTAAAGGAAGGCGTTAGGCCTTGTCTTAGAGTACAACCAAGTCATGCGTGTAAATTTAGAGAAAATGTCTTGAGCAATGTCTAGTAAAGTATTGTTGAAGAGAATACAATTTACTCGGCTGAAATTCCGATCAAAGGGTTGTCATGGCTAATAAATTAAATTATTCTTTGTAAATGAAATGTATTGGAGGATGCAGGTTGCTTAGTGAAAAACTATGTGTAAATATAGAGTGCACCATCCAATAATTTCAAAGGATTTCAATAAAAATTTCTTAACTTCTTAATTCCTGTTTTTGTTTCCAATTCTTTTTTCTCGAAACCTTAATAAAGGTCCTTGCAGTTATATGAGTAAATACAGTGTAAATCCATAATTCTTAATTTTATTTCTAATATTTATTTAAGAAAAGTTTTAAAACTCTCTCTCTCTCTCTCTCTCTCTGATGGTGCTTTCTTTGCTAGTGGAAAAATAATTTGTTTCTTTAAGAGCTTGTATAAATATTTACCTTAAGTTTTCATGAACCGTAAAACGTGTTGTATATCCTTCCAATAAGATTTTAAAAACACTTGCAAATACACGGCAAATAGATTGGCATTGGTGTCAGGTAATTTCTTGCTAAATAAATTCACTTTTAAATTCACGAAGAAAAAAAAAAAACGAAACTAAAATTGGCTTCAATGCGATTCTTGGTTGGGAAAACAATTTGGAATTTTTTCTTATTTTTTTTTTTTTTTTGAAACCGAAACTTGTAAATATTTGACACTTTACAGGTAATTTGTCGCATTTATCTTTGGCACCAGATTCAATTATAATTTTTTTTCTTTCGTTTTGCTTGCTTGGTCGATAGGGTTTGAAAGTTTAGTTTTTCTTGATGATTTTTTTTTCGATTTTTCATACGATATATTTTCAATAATTTTTCATTTTCCCAGTTTCACATTTTCAAATGACACATTTAGCAGATTTACTTTTAGGCAAGAGGTACATACATACATACATACATACGTATATCTCTCTGTCTCTCATATATAGAATATAAATGAGGTTTTTATGCTTTAATAATATGATTTATTTTTTCTTTTTGTTTTGTTTTTGTTAACATTAAAACTGACTGCATTACTTGGTCGCATCATCATCATCATCATCATCATCATCAGCATCATCATCATTTTGATCTTTCTTTTATATTTTTTTGTATCGTATTATCGCAAGAAATTTTTTAAGTTTCAAAATGGAAAACTTTTTTTTTTAAAATTTTATTTCCAAATTTTATTGTTGTTGCTGTTATTTTTTTTTATTATTATTGATAACTTTGTTGTTGTTATTGTTGTTGTTGTTTTCTTTTCATTTATTTTTTTCTTATAAAATTTGAAACACTTTGTTTTTGTTATGTTGACGATGTATGCTGCTGACAAGCGGTTCGCATCTAAAAATAAAATTCTTACGCGTCCTCTTCTCTCATTCGCATATTCTCACAGTTCAGATCGTACGGTACGTATCGGTACGTTTGCTGTAGATGATGATGATTTTTCCTACCAATACACGCACTTTTTCTTCCTTATGTTGTTGGCCGATATCGTGAGTATATTTCTATATGCACAGAAGCCAGAGCCAGAATTCTTTTGTCTCTTCTTCTGCACTAACAACAACCATAACTACAGTAACGAGAAGAACCGAGGAAATACAAAAAAAACAATAAAAATTCACTTCAGCGTCGGCACTGCAAGTCCTTCGTTTGCGACTCGAATAAAATTTTTTTTCGA
Organism: Sarcophaga bullata; assembly: GCA_005959815.1. Taxonomy (NCBI): domain Eukaryota; kingdom Metazoa; phylum Arthropoda; class Insecta; order Diptera; family Sarcophagidae; genus Sarcophaga; species Sarcophaga bullata. The sequence goes on along the minus strand of QOCX01000039.1, from coordinate 43,879 downwards.
TTGATTTTTTTCTTTTAATTTGGATTTTTCTAATGCCCCGGCATAAGCATGTGTTTTATTTGGCGTAGACCGATTGTCGTAAAGCACGTCCGCTAACGATGTTTGTCAAATTTGCACTGAATCCAATTGTATTTAAAATGATTGTATCGAGTACTTCGATATCAAAAAAAACAAAAAAAAAAAACAGCAACAACCGAACCGAATAAC
>QOCX01000039.1:0-43663 GCA_005959815.1 Sarcophaga bullata | reverse complement strand
AAAACTACAATACTTATTTAATGTATCCAATATGATACGATCGTATTTATTCCCTCAATATTCGCTGTCGTTCTTTGTGCTTGTGTTTGTATCGTATTTTTACTCTTGCTCACAACAATTAGTGTGGGGATATTGGTGTATGCGTGTGTGTTTGTATGTTGGTGCGCCATGCAGAGGCGCACACAAAATATTTTATTGTGAGTTTGTTGTTTGTCGTTTACGATCGATGGTTTGTTGGTGTAATTTGTTGCTGATATTGCTGACATTGAAGAAAATTTATCTCTGCTACTTGATTGTGTGGCTAATTAAGCGTTTTTTTTAAATTTTTTTCATTTTTCAACGTTTGAAATGTTGACAGTGCTAGATTAGTATGAGTATTGTTCTTCCGATAGAGGTGTATGGATACAAATGCCTTAGCTTTAGTCCATGCATTACCTTACCTATACTGAAGAGAATCTTAAATGGGTGAAGCTTGTATTGTTGCAAGAGCTAAAGTCTACATCACTTATGTTTCGAGAATTGAAAAACGTACTGTCCTCTAGGCTTTAATCCCATCCAAATAGCCAATCCTCACCACTATACACTGCTCTTTGTGAGCATTGCTTCTAGACAAATACAGAGCGATCTGATATTATCATAGTACTTGATACAGATGGCATAGCTAAGAAAACTTAAAAAATAATTTGCTACAGTCCGTCCTATGTGTCTTGAAGGAACAAGGAAATACTTTTCATAACAATTTTATTTACTCTCATAGTTTTTAGCTGAAAACTACTGAGAGAAAGTTGGAGTTTGAACTACAGCGTTACGTCCAATAAGTCAACACTTTTTGCAAGCGTTTGTAGCGTTAATGTTCTCGATGTTGCCAGACTCTTTTTATTTGATATTTTGGATAGTCAATGATTATGAAATGAGCAGAGCGTAAGTGTGCTTGTAAACCAGGGAGTGAGTGAGTGAGTGAGTGAGTGAGTGGTTGGTTGTTTCAATGTTTTCCTTTATTTTTGCTAAGGCGTTTTGATCTTGACTTAAGTGAATACCAATCCCAACCCACTCAACTGTGTCCGGTGTTTCAGTTAAATGTTTCATGTTTATTTTGCTTTTTTTTCTTGTTGTTGTTGTTATTTCTTTAGTCTTTATTATTATTGCCGTTGTATACAGACAATTATAAATAAAAAAAAATTATTACAAAAACACAAAAAAAACAAAAGAAAATCAACTACAACATCAACAACAACTGGTGTTAAGGTAGTTGATGTTGTTGTTTTTTTTTTCTTCTTAAAATTTAATGAATGGCATGAATGAATGATTAAAAAATAACAATACGAACAACAACAACATCAACAACAATGGGGGCAGCAGCCAAGTAGGAAAATTATAGTCGGTCAACACCGACCAGACGTAAACCGTAAAGCAATGATTTACATAGCGATTGCTCTAAACAGTTGACAACAATAAAGGGCCTGGAATAATCAGGGTTCAATTAAGAATGAAAATTAAATGAAAAGAACTGTTTGTTCCAAGCATATGCCTCACAGAAAATCAAAATCATATGCTGAGACCATGAATGGCTTATTCTTTGTCTCTGTAAATATGGCCACAAAGTAACGATCACAGTAATGAGGATAGCTTGTTTGATGCACCATGAATGCAACTAATTTGTGAGATGTAAGGATCATTATCATGGTCACCGTAGTCTAATAGGTAGTGTGAGGCTTTTAAAAATCGTGTTGCCTTATGGTTTTTCCTAGAGACGGACTTCGATTCGCTTTTTTTTTTTAGCAAAAGTAAAGTAAAAGTATTTAAGAGATGACAAGAACATTGGAGCACAAAAATCAAGGCTAACAGGATCATCAAGAACGATGGAAAAAGTGAAAACCATACTGTTTGCGAAGTGCTTTAACTGTTTGTAATAAGCATGCCTTTAAATGTTCACAGATTGGCTTTATAGGTGAACAAGAACTTAAATTTCAATTGAAAGTTTTTCAACGTTTACGAAAATCTTGTTTTACCGAAGCCTGTTTATTCACTAAAATGGACAGTACGGACTAGATTGGAATTATTGGGACTTTTGTTTTGAAGATAATGGTTCATGAAATCATTCTTGACTTAGCGTGGATAACAAGATTAGAGTACTACAGAGCAAAGTGCAATGTACCTCTGAAATGGTGACATAAATTGTCCTCCGTGCTGTCGTTAAAATTTTTCTGCCATGTTATCTCATATGAGGTCTTACATTCGCATTGAATTGCAAAATTCTGTACTTAAGCAGAGGGAAAGACTTGCTTACTGTTTTCATTGAAGACCTTTGTCAAATAATGCCCTTATGGATTACATTATTATTCACAAAATGTTACAAACATCAGCATAAACAAAATATAATTTTAAAATAAACACTTACTTGCTGTAGGGTATAAAAAGCGTGCCTCTGTTACCTTAACTGAGCATAACGAGCATGAGTAACGTCATCATTATCATGTAAATTGTTGCTTTACTGCTGCGGGTTTTTGTTTTTTCTTCTTCATCTTGTTAATACTGCCGCTACTTATGCTATTGTTGTTGTTGCCATTATTGTTTCCACTAGACCAAGAAACCGAGAAACCCACTAACTGCTCGCGACCAACACGAGTTTTAATTTCTAAAAAAGAAAAAAAAAACAATTTCAATACGTTTCGATTGTTTTCTTTTATTTTTTTGCTTTGTTATTGTTGTTGTTGTTGTTTATTTTGATTTTCTTTATAACATCGTTGTTGTTGTTGTTGTTGTTGTTGTTGTTTTTATTTTATTTTATTTTTTATTCAATTCTGATTTTTGTTGTTGTATTTGAATTTAATTGTTGCTCATTTAGTGTTGCTGTCGTCATCGCTTCATTGTATTTGAATTTTAATGTGTGTGCTCATGTATGCGTGTGTGTGTGTTTCTTTCTCTCTCTCTCTCAATTAAATATTGACAATGACAACGAGTTGTTGTGATAGGTTGGTTACTAAACTACTGTTATGTGGGTGTTTTTGTTTGATTTCTATTTAAAAATGCTTTTGAGTCATTTTCTTTGAGCCTCTTATTCTTGGAATTGAGTTGAGCCATGGCTAGGCTATTGAGTGGTGTGAGAGTGTATTTGTATTTGTATTTGAAAATTATTTTTTGTTGTTGTTTAATTTCATTGTAAATTGATAAGAAACATTGGAAGAAATTTACTTTTCAATATGCTGCCAATAACTATTGATCCAGCCACGCAATTGGTGATGGTGGTGGCAGGATAAGAACTAACAATTGGAGTAATTGTGATCGAGTTACGAGGGTCGGTTTAATAACGGCATTTCGTTCCATTTAAATGAAAGAATAACAGTGTCTTTGTCGACAGCGCTCCTCGCGATAAATTCCTGTTTGACACCCATGAATGGCCCTATAAGTTAAGAAGAAAATGCGTAAAAGTATAGGCTTAGCTTAAGAAATACGGTAAGAACTCTGCTCTCACCATATCAAGAAATAGTTCACTGAATATTTTTACAAAAACATATGATGTGACGCACAGTAGGAGTCGTAAATTGGGAAACATTGTGAAAGTTTAAGGCAGCTTTGAACGATCAGTTGGGTATGCAGTGTTTGCCCACAATAGATAGCGTGTGATAGCTCCACAACAGTGTTTTCTTGTTATTTAACTGTAGTATGAACGAGTTTTTATGCAGTGTTTACCCACAGTAGATAGCGTGTGATAGCTCCACAGCAGTGTCTGGCGTTATTCAACTGCAGTATGAACGAGTTTTTATGCCATTCCGTAACAGTGGTTGAAAAGTGAATCCATCACATCACTTTAGAGAGCAAACACTGACACTGACATACGGTGAGAGTAGTCTGAGTTGAAAAAATGTTTACAACTGATACAAGGTTTTCACGGAAGAACGAGAAAATAAGAATGGTAGCACTTGCCCTGGTCGCCCCCATAACATCTATAACCGATGAAAATATTGAAAAAGTAAAGAAAATGGTCATGAGGAATCGACGAATCTTAATTAGTGAACTTGCTGAGGTTTTTCGCATTTTTTTTTTCAGAAATTTTAGAAATTCAGCGCATTCGCAGGAAGCGCAAAAGCGCTTTATAATGACAAAGAAAGAATGTAGTATGAGCTTTGCCGCGGAATTTGTGGAATGCTGTCAACTTTTTAAGTGATTTGAGCACTTAATTCCATTGTTCACACGAAATCTGATGCAACTTCTTTGATCCATTTTTTTCGATACTAGAAATTCCCTAAACAGGCACAACTTTTGTCTTATTTATGCCTCTCACAAATGTAAGTTCGATTAAATAAGCAATTTATAGTCGAATGGTCATACCCCACGGAATTTGAACAGACCTAGCATATGTGCTTGAGCATCTTATTCGACAACGACGGCAAATTTCTTTCAAACATAAGGTACAATAGATTGCCGGCCAAATTCAGCAAGTTTCTTAGCCTGTCTTGGTCCGTATTCGGTATCGGAAAGCTTTTCTTGAAGTTGATAGAGTTGTTTGATAAGCTTTTGAAGGGAACTTTTCTTGATAAGGGGTCCTGATATCACTAAGAAGAATCAGATTCGCATAGAAAGCGAAGAAGGGAGTCAACAAAGACTCCAAAATATTGCACAAAGCTTGTCTTGAAGTTGATAGAATTGTTTGATAAGCTTTTGAAGGGAACTTTTCTTGATTAAGGGGTCATGATATCACTAAGAAGAATCTGATTTGCATAGAAAGTCTCAACAAAGACTCCAAAACATTGCACAAATTTCTCTGCTACTCAAGTTGAAAAATATATTTTAAGCTCAGTGTACCAGAATGAGTGGGAGGAAGAAATCAAAAAATCTCTGCTAAGGCTTCGGTCATGTTCTCATAGTTTTCGGCTTGAATTCTGAATTTGATTAGGGATATGGACATTCGGCCTAACTTATTTTTTTTTTAATTCAGAGCCTATTTACGATTTAAGAAGGTTGAATTAAATTGCTGATATTAAGAACGTTAAATCATTCAATACTTTATTGTTTTTTTTGCAAATCTTTTTATAATGATTTGTATTCATTTGAAATGAAACGCCAACTTAAAGAATTATTAAGAAATAAATATGTGGGAAGCATTTACAAATAATCAGGAAATTACGTATTAAAGCAATAATTTGATGAAATTAAAAATCAAAATCAATATTAAAATAGAAACAAACAAATAAACAAATAAGATTTGTTTTTATTTTTAATTTCGTTTTGGATATTGTGATCGCCTCAAATCAATATCATGTCAGTGGCTTAAGAATTTATTGTGCACTTGACCTCTCAAAACAGTCTCGTAAAATGAAATTTATTGTTTTAGCCTCTGTTTGTTTGTTAAAATCTTAAAAAATAATTGCTAAAAATCTTTAAAGCTTAAATTACGTACTCTAAAGATCGAATGAAAACACCAGACAAATGCGAGATACGAGATGCGAGATATTAAAGACACAAAGCAACAAGACAAGCCAAGAGAGGGCTGGCAGGCAGGCAGGCAGGCAGACCAACAATACCGAAATTGAAAATAAAAAATAGAAAAAATAGAAAAATTACCTTAACAATGAACGAATGAATGTATAGAATGAATGAATGAATGGCTGTATTTGACACTTTAATAACTTTAACCTTTGCCAGAGGAACAAACTATGAAATATATGAACACATTCGTAATATGTATGGTGGTTTATAAATAAATTAATTAAATTAACACTAAACAAAAACAAAAAAACCATAAGAAAAAATTAATAAATTTTTAAAGATACAATCACGCAATCAAATAAAATCTACGATAATTTTTTTTTTTTTTTTTTTTTGTAAATCTTTTCTTGTCTATTCGTTATTCGTTCTTAATTGCTTGTCTTCTATTTTCATACACTTGAAATGATGAAGAAAAACAAAGAAACAAAAAGAAAAAAAACATGCAAATTTTAAAATATACATACAACAACAATAACAACAACAACAATAATAATAAATAATAAAACGTTTATGATCTAAACTTAATAACGTAATTGAGTTTTATTTGAGTTATGAATTCTTATAATAATTCGCCAAAAATTGCTACGAAAAATAATAAAAAAGGAAGGGGGGAGGGGGGGAAATAAATCAACAAAATTAAGTGGATTACACTGAAAAAAATATGCATGTGAAAGAGAATTTCTTTTCAGCATACAATAATTGCTCATTACCATACTTCAGTCAGGATTCCAACCATATTTCTATTCACCACTTAGGTTGTATGTGTTAATTTTATACATGAGAGGCGGGACCTACAGTTCAAAGTCGATTCTGAAAGACAAATTTCTTTGAGAGAGTTTTTGCCAGGAATTTGCTGAGAGGAAGTCACCTAAATATGTAAAAAAAAAATTCGAATTTAAGAACCAAGGATGCAAACCCATACTCTTAGCAGCGCCACTTTCTGCCTCTAACAGAGTAAACTTTGCTATTAACAGAGCACTGTTAACTATTTAACAGGTGGTAATAGTAGATTAATCTTCAGTTTCCAATTATTGCAGACTATTGTCATAAAATTTAGTTGTGAAATGTACGGATGGTGGTTGGTGGAGGACACATACAAACATAAATACATAATCGACCATTACAACCCTTCAGTCAGGACTACGGCCTAGTTTCTCACACCACTTATGTTGTTTGTGGTAATTTTATACATGACTAAAGGGATCTACAGTTTAAAGTCGACTCCGAACGACAGATTTTTTTGAGAAACTTTTCATGGCATTTTATTTACACTCTCAGAGGTTTTGTCAGAAATCTGCTGAAAGGAAATCGCCGAAGAAATATTTTTCCTATTTCGTTTTTGATATCCGACCGGGGATGCGAACACTGGCCTTTCATCTAATAAGCCAACATACTACCTACTAGACTACGGCGATTATGGTTGGTGGAGGATGATTTTCTCAAATTCCAGCTATACCACTAACACAGTTCGAAAGAGAACCCTCTGGTCTACCATTTGAATATAGTCGAGTAGATGTCCTATTTCCCATGTGTTCCAAAATGGCCATGATTTTCCAGGGAAGTTTTAAGCAAAAATTCATATTTTCAGAACCAATTTTCTCAGTAGCATATCACTTTGCATGTGACCATATTGCTGATTATGCTAAGAGGCCTTGTAACCTTACTTTGAGTATGATATGGTATTCATAGACCTAATGTATGTCTTCTACTTTCCAATTATTGCAGACTATTGTCATAAAATTTAGTTGGTGAAATGTACGGATGGTGGTTGGTGGAGGACACATACAAACATACATACATAATCGACCATTACAACCCTTCAGTCAGGACTACGGCCTAGTTTCTCACACCACTTATGTTGTTTTGGTAATTTTATACATGACTAAAGGGATCTACAGTTTAAAGTCGACTCCGAACGACAGATTTTTTTGAGAAACTTTTCATGGCAATTTTATTTACACTCTCAGAGTTTTTGTCAGAAATCTGTGAAAGGAAATCGCCGAAGAAATATTTTTCCTATTTGTTTTTGATATCCGACGGGGGATGCGAACACTGGCCTTCATCTAATAAGCCAACATACTACTACTAGACTACGGCGATTATGGTTGGTGGAGGATGATTTTCTCAAATTCCAGCTATACCACTAACACAGTTCGAAAGAGAACCCTCTGGTCTACCATTTGAATATAGTCGAGTAGATGTCCTATTTCCCATGTGTTCCAAAATGGCCACTGATTTTCCAGGGAAGTTTTAAGCAAAAATTCATATTTTCAGAACCAATTTTCTCAGTAGCATATCACTTTGCATGTGACCATATTGCTGATTATGCTAAGAGGCCTTGTAACCTTACTTTGAGTATGATATGGTACATAGACCTAATGTATGTCCTAAGACTAACTCTTAAACAAGTGGGCTGTCAGATGGATACTGTTAAACAGCTAACAGTGCTCTGTTAAGGGCACATTTTGTTCTGTTAACGCCAAATGTGGCGCTGCTAAAATATTATGGTTTGAGTCTTGAATTTTTAAATTCGAATTGATCTTCACATACATGTCGTTGAAGACAAATTTTTTAAAATTACGTTCCTATTTCAAGTTTATTTCATTCAATTAAGCTTCACTTAAATTAAATTCAGCTGGAATGCATAGAAAACCATCACCATTTCATATATATTTTGTTCTACCTGAATCTGTCTTCTATTCCCTTGCGGATTCCACTTTACGACAATTCTAGTGATCTCTCTACTTTCCAATTATTGCAGACTATTGTCATAAAATTTAGTTGGTGAAATGTACGGATGGTGGTTGGTGGAGGACACATACAAACATAATACATAATCGACCATTACAACCCTTCAGTCAGGACTACGGCCTAGTTTCTCACCACCACTTATGTTGTTTTGGTAATTTTATACATGACTAAAGGGATCTACAGTTTAAAGTCGACTCCGAACGACAGATTTTTTTGAGAAACTTTTCATGGCAATTTTATTTACACTCTCAGAGTTTTTGTCAGAAATCTGCTGAAAGGAAATCGCCGAAGAAATATTTTTCCTATTTGTTTTTGATATCCGACGGGGGATGCGAACACTGGCCTTCATCTAATAAGCCAACATACTACTACTAGACTACGGCGATTATGGTTGGTGGAGGATGATTTTCTCAAATTCCAGCTATACCACTAACACAGTTCGAAAGAGAACCCTCTGGTCTACCATTTGAATATAGTCGAGTAGATGTCCTATTTCCCATGTGTTCCAAAATGGCCACTGATTTTCCAGGGAAGTTTTAAGCAAAAATTCATATTTTCAGAACCAATTTTCTCAGTAGCATATCACTTTGCATGTGACCATATTGCTGATTATGCTAAGAGGCCTTGTAACCTTACTTTGAGTATGATATGGTACATAGACCTAATGTATGTCCTAAGACTAACTCTTAAACAAGTGGGCTGTCAGATGGATACTGTTAAACAGCTAACAGTGCTCTGTTAAGGGCACATTTTGTTCTGTTAACGCCAAATGTGGCGCTGCTAAAATATTATGGTTTGAGTCTTGAATTTTTAAATTCGAATTGATCTTCACATACATGTCGTTGAAGACAAATTTTTTAAAATTACGTTCCTATTTCAAGTTTATTTCATTCAATTAAGCTTCACTTAAATTAAATTCAGCTGGAATGCATAGAAAACCATCACCATTTCATATATATTTTGTTCTACCTGAATCTGTCTTCTATTCCCTTGCGGATTCCACTTTACGACAATTCTAGTGATCTCTTTACTTTCATTTCTTCTTATTTGAAACGATATGAATTGCTTGCTTCGTCTTTGTCAAAGCACCTGATTAGAAATGATTCACGGGCAGAATGCACATACGATCTTGGTCCGGAATATCGCTTCAGGAAACGCTTGCAATTCAAGTTTAGCAATCGTATGGCATAAACGATTATATATTTCGCTTTGAAACTTACAATTTTCGTACAAAGAGATGAAAAGGCAAATTTGAGGCCGCTAAGTGTTGAAGGTGCTTCTGCAGCAGATTAGCGATATCCTGCGTTCGTTCCTCTATGTCGCTTGAAGATTTCGCCGTTGTAAGCTTATCTGAGTGGCTGTGCGCCAATAGGCAAATCTTGTCCGTTTATACTAAAGCGTAAACGTTAGACTCTATAATCCCCACATTGTCATTCCACAAATGTTATTGAGAGTTTTTTTAAAGTGAGGATCGTATCTAGAACTCTATTGAATAAAAGTGAAGACAGTACATAGCATATTTTGACTTACAATAGATGTTACGTGATAGCGTTTCCATTAGATGTGTGATATATTGCCCGAGACCCTGTGGCTACTGTGTGCTGTTGATACCTCAATTTGTTACTTTTCTGAAGAGGCAAGTTGATCGAGTACTAACTATCGGTGTAAATAAAGCTTTTAGTACTGAAAGAAGTTGCTTTTTTTTTAGCACCACTTGTGCAAAATTTCTTACTCTTTAAATGGTAATACCAATTTCTTTAAGTGTAAGTGTAGCTATTCAAAGTTTCAAGCTTTACTTATGACACCATCATCATTTTTAACAGGCATACGTCATACAATATATTTCTTTTCAAAGATTTGTTTCTCTCCTTATTGTATTTTGTGCCATTGTTGTGATTCTTTAATGCAATTGTTGTTGTATACATAAGATACGTGTTAAAATTAAGACATAAAGACAACAGAGCTGGTGGCTTGGTTAGTATGATTCAAACATTGAATTGCGTTTGCATTTTGGCAATTCTATTTTTGTTGTTTTTGTCTTCTTACTTTCAATTCTTTAAAAATTTTGATTTGACGACGATTTGCTAAAACCTATGAAGAAAAAAATAAAAATGGCAATTGCTATAATAAAACAATAATAGCAATAACAATAATGATAATAATAAATAAATAAAACAACAACAACAACAACAACAAAGATAACAATAACAAAAAACGTTCACTAATGACAGTTTAACTCTTTAACTTAAGCTTCATAGTACAAGTACAGACTGGTTCGAGTATACGATGATGAACACAACGGCATTAACGGTTTGTTTCAACACTAAATTGCAACAAATTTACTATTTCTGTACGTATGTAAGTCTATGGATGTGTATGTCGTATAGTTTTTTTTTGTTTTTGTTTTTTTAGAGATTAATTGTAAGCATTTTGTCAAATAAGGCAATAAACAACACAACCTGGTTGAGTTTTCACAACGTTAACACATATATGTAGAGTGACGACGACGCCAAAAGGAAGGCTGTGCCAATACTACACGCCATATATGGTGACCTTCCAAAGTTACTACGGTCTCTCGTAGTAGTAACCAGTAACAGTAACAGAAAGAGTAACTATACGTAGTAGTTCATATTTGTACCAGTAGAACACGTAGTAGTTATCGTTATCGTAGTATGGAGACAAGCTAATGATATCGTTTATAGCACAGGTAAAATGTAACTGGTTTTAGTTTATTTTTTGTTTTTTTTTTTTGATTGTTTGACTTTGTCTGTTTGATTGTTTTTCTATTTAACTTTTTGCAGGGCATATATATAACACGACGACTCCGTGTTGTTGTTGTCGTTGTCGCAGTCGTTTTCATTGTGGTTGTTGTCCACGTTTTTTTTTGTTGCCTTTGTGACTGATGTGTGATGTGTTTAGGCTATAAAATATTTACCAAATAGGGTCAAACGTTTAACGATAAAATTTATTTATTGTTTCCTTACTCTCTCTCTCTCTCTCACTCTCTCTCTCTCTCTTTCTTTCTTTTTATTTTGCACTCTTTTGATGATGATTATTCATAACAATTGCTGTGATGACGATGATGCTGAGGTAGTGAAGGCTAAATATGCTAAAGGGAAAGATGTATAATGCGGTTGTATAATTGATTTTTGTTTAATCGCAATAACCATAACAATAACAATAACAATAACAAATAATAATAATAAATAATATTAATTTAAATAATTAATAATTGCCTGAGAGTATTTAAATCATTGCCATACAATGTTTTTTTTTTAATTTTTTCTTTTTTATTTTGCTTTTTGCATTTTTAATTTAAATTGAACATTTATACTCTTATTAATATGGTTTAAATAATCAGGTATTACCGCTATGCATACATACATACATACATACATGCATAGCTTTTTCTCTTTTTGTATTTATTGTGGAACTGTTGTGAAATTTATCATTAATTTTCATTGTTTTGTATCAGCAACAGCAACAGAATACATTGGCAACATTATCAATACATATATCATTTCATTTTTCCTGTTGTTGTTGCTGTTGCTGACAATATTTAATATCGTTGAAAATATAATCGATATTGAAAAATAATCAAAACGAAAGAAGAGAAAATATCACACATGAGAAAAAGACTGTCAATATGATAAATCTCCATCATATTTTGCTTTTTATATTGCTGATATACTTTCATGTACTTGCAACAGTTGTTGCTTTATGTTCTTATAAACTATGTATTTATAATTGTTATTCATGTATTGTATGTTTATTTTATAATTTGTTTATTGCATGGCACACACACACACACACAGCATACATACATAAACGTCATTAATGATTTTTGAATATCATTTCTCATAATATTGCATTTCAAATTAAATATTTTCCCATTAGTTTATGACGTTTTATTTGTAAAGATTTTCTCTCTCTCTCTCTTTAATAAAGAAAGAAATTAATAGCTTTGACTGGAATTCAATTCGTGCTTAAAATCAGTACTCTTCTGTTATTCATGTATTCAATAGTTATTATTAGTGAGGCATATTGAAAATACTTTGGTCATGATAATGCTTCAGTCAGGATTGCTAACTAGCTTCACATAGAAACTATGTTGTGTCCATAAGTGGTGGAACCTACAATTGAAAGTTGACTCCGAACGACAGATTTTTGAGATACGTTTTCGATGGCAAGTTTATATCCGCTCAGATTATCACCCATCTTGTGTTCATAAGTGTTGGAACCTACAATTGAAAGTCGACTCCGAACGACAGTTTTTTGAGATACTTTTCATGGCATATTTATTTCCGCTGGAAGTCTCCGAAGAAATATTTTTTCATATTTCGTTTAGTTGGACATGTTTGACCTGGGTTTTGAACCAGCAGCCTACCGTCTAATAAGCCAACACACTACCTACAAGACCACAGCAACAGCAAACGTTTTCTGGCCGTTTAATTAGCCGAAAATGCGCTGTCTATTGGCCGCCAAGTGGTTCGATATACTTTTCATGACAATTTTATTTTCGCTTAGAATTTTTTCCAGAAATCTGCTGCGAGGTAGTTGCATAAGAAATATCTTTTCGTATTTCGCTTTCTTCGAGTTGTCTGTGACCTGGTGTTTGCACCGAGCTCTCGAGTGTAATCAGCCAATATACTACCCTACTAGACAACGACGACTCAAAACCAACTGATTAATACCCAATTACATAAGTCTACTCGACTATTTTGTGAGAAAATATTTCCGTTACAAGATAACTTATGACAGGCGGTCATTTCGCTGTTACAATGTCATCATCATTATCGATATCTATTGTTAGTTCTCTCATTGGCAGACATTATAATGGACGTATCTGCTGCATTGGCATGGGAGGCATTTCTGTGAACATTTTTTACACATGCACATATATTTACACACACCAACATACATAAATTCAATGCAATACAATGGCTTTGTTGGCTGAATTTTTTTTTTTCAATGTAAGTTGGCTTATTACGTTTAATCAACACAAAAGGCTTACATGTGTACTATCTTCCTCTATGAACTACTTAGCTATTTAACAACCATCAGTGATAACAACAAAAACAAAAACAAAAACAAAAACAAAAACAAAAACAAAAAAACAGAACAACAAAAAAAACGAATCCAATAAATTAATCGAATTTAACCAACACAGGGATGCAGGAAACGAGATAAAGAAAGAGACAGAGAAAGAGAGAGAGAGAGAGACAGAGAGAGAGAGAGAGAGAGAGAGACAGAGAATAAAAGTGAACCTTGACAGTGTTTTAATATGCCGATGATATTCCTTCATTGAATGCCTGAAGCGTAATTAATTTGATGCATTTTAATTACCTTCACTGTACAAACATATTAAACGGATAAATAACAACAACAACAACAAAAAAAAAAACCCAAACGAAAGCAAAAACAAAAATCAATAATGAAATGTTATATGCCACACAGTGGTATGTGTTGCACGCACATACATACATACAGATATTGCCAGCAATTGCTTTTAATATTGAAGTGTTTTTGTTGTTGTTGTTGCTGTTGTTGTTGCTGTTAGTGCTGCTACAATCAATGTTGCATTTTCATTGCTGTTGTTGTTGGTGTTGTCATCAAGTGATCAATGGATTTATTAACGAAAATTAATCATGCAAACTGTCTGAGCATTATTTTCCGACTTTACACAATAAAACTCTTCACCTAGTACATACAATAGATATGGCGGGCCAGTTCATTCATACAAACACAAACACAAACACAAACAAACAACAGACACACACACGCAGATACAGAGCTAGACCATAAAGAGTCAATCATAAAACATGCGCCACAGCAAATTTGTTTAATTAAAATGAAAATGAAAAAAAAAAAATTCGTAAGAATTTCATTTTTTGTTGTTGTTACTTTAAATGTTGGTGATATAATGTTGTTGTTGTTGCTGTATGTATAATTTCGTTTGATTGACATTATTATCTGCCGTACAAAGAGTTGTAATGTGTTGAATTGTTTATTTTTTATGGTTTTTTTTAAAAAATTTTTTTTGTTAGATTTTACACTCCATTTAAGTTCTTTTGGTAGATGAGTTCCGTTGATATGAGATTGAGTGCGTCCAAAGAGAATTACAGAGCCTTCTGAATGGCTGCGGTAATGATTCGGATTGAAGATAAATTTCCCCTTTGCTATTTCCCATATTTTCTCTGTGAACATAAACAAATAAAAAGAAGTCGAGGAAAGGAAAGTTGAAAATCTTTAAGAAAGTAAAAACGAGAGAACACAACTGCGAAAAAATTCCGTATAAAATTGCAATCATCCTTGCCTTGGAAGGCTTAGAAGGCTAATTATAAGTGACACCAGCTGCTACAGAAAGAAGTTGGCTTTGCAGGACATTTTCTTCTTATGGAAGATGGAACATTCAATGAAAAGTGCAATACAGATGACTAATGTGAGAAGGATAGTTCAAGAATTCAACATAGACAAGTACATAGGTAGATAGGTAGGGACATCTCGATCGAAATGAAATATGAAAAAAAAAAATATTTCAGCGGCGACTTGCTCTCAACAGATTTCTAACAAAAAATCTGAGAATAAATGAAATTTTCATGAAAAGTAACTCGGAAATCTGTATCTGTGTCACTGTCCTCTTAAAGTAAAAGTTTATGGGACCTGCAAGTAAAGGCCTGGTAATTATTACTACCAGGTTTGCTTCTTTTTCTCTTGATATTTGGTTTTATTTTTGAAATATTCAACATAGACACCGAAAAAAGACAAAAAAAATTTTGTTGAACGACAAACTATTTGAACATTTTGTTCATAAACACATACACACACACACACACACTAGAAATCAACAATAATGGCAATACTTATGAAATGTTAATGGTCCTGTTGTATTTAATAGAAAACAAATTGTCAATCAGTTTTTTCCATTTCAATTTTCGTTTTTGTTTTTGTTTTTATTTGCTAGAGTAATGAATTTGTTTGAATTTTCCACACAATAACTACGACATTTAACATGAAATTTGTGATGAAAATGTAACACACACAAACTAATATGCTGGCAGCATTTGATGTTCTTACAGAAAAAAAAAAAAAAAAAAAAAAAAAAATGAGAGAAATTTTTTAAATTCGTTTTTTATGTCACACACTGTACCTGTTGTTAAATGAACATTTTTATCTTGAAATGTTGTAAGGAAGTGTAAAATGTTTCAATTTTTATTCAATATTTCTGCATATTTTAATCAGTTAAGTAGGCAATAGCAATATTAATGCTGTAATGTTCTAAACCAAGTTAAAGGCAAGATTTTAATTCCAATCGAATCTGATTCTCTTACTCTCATTAATTGTCTGGTTTACATTAAATTTTTCTTCAGATTTCCTTCTACCACTGAAAATGGTGTTCTCTCCTCCTGTTTAAGATTTGAAATCGGCTTGATGCCCTGGAAAGATCTTACTTACGTAATTGGCCATAACAACCCGATTAACGGATTTCTGCCTGCCGCAACACATCTTTCCAGGCACCCCTGCTTCTTGCGCGCCTACGCCAGTTGGTCACACCAATCCATGAGGTAACCAGGGATTCCTCGATTTGTTGCTTCCAACGGATACAAGGTCGTCTCCTTCGCCGACTTCCGCAGATCCCCGCATCAAATACCCGTCTCGCCGGAGCATCCATTCGAACGATATGGCCGAGCCAGCTTACCGCTGGATATTAATACGCTGCACAACGTCTATGTCGTTGAGGAGTTCATACAGCTCACTGTTGTATCGGATGCAAAAATCTTTGCCAACTCGCACTGGATCGAAGATCTTACATACATAATTGTCCATTACAACCCTTCAGTCAGGATTACGGCCTAGCTTCTCACACCACTTATGTTGTGTCTTAATTTTATACATGAGTGGCGGGACCTACAGTTTGAAGTCGACTCCGAACGACAGATTTTTTTGAGAAACTTTTCATGGCAATTTTATTTAGTCTCAGAGTTTTTGCCAGAAATCTGCTGAGAGGAAGTCGCCGAAGAAATATTTTTTTTTTCATATTTCGTTTTTGATGTCTGACCGGGGATACGAACCCTGGCCTTTCGTCTAATAAGCCAACACACTACCTACTAGACTACGACGACTTCAAAGGTCTTACGTAGGACTTTTCTCTCGAATACTCATATGGCTGCTGCATCGGTGCTTAATAAGGTCCATGCCTCTGCGCCACGGTTAGGTTGAGCATCTTGTAGAGTATTAGCTTCGTTCGAGTGATCCTGCATTTAGTCTCCACACTGACATCATTTTTGTGGTAACGGGGAGCCAAGATAGATGATTCCTTGACTACATCAAAAGCATAGTTATCGCGCGTAATCTGAGAATCAGTACGCCTTACTTCTCTACTTGTCGATACCATACTTTGTTTTGCTCTCACTTACTGCCAGACCCATCTTCGTAGACTCCCTGGAAAAACCTAGACGGCACCAAATTATTTTTGTTGCTTCAAACTCCAACCAACTCTTACCAAATTTCGAATTAAGTTTCTTTCGAGTACATAGGGTTGTACCTCGCCTAGGGCATCACGAATGTTGGCCTTCAAATGCCTCATTGTTTCTGGTTTGTTGGCATAACATTTTGTTTTAACGGCACCCCACAGAGAATAGTCCGACGGTGTCAAATTGTAGTTTCTTGGCGGCCAATTGACAGCGCCATTTCGGCTAATAAAATGGCCTGAAAACATTTGCAGTTGCTATAGTCATGTAGGCAGTGTGTTGGCTTATTAGACGGGAGGCTGTGGTTCAAACCCCAGGTCAAACATGTCCAACTAAATGAAATATGAAAAAATATTTCTTCGGCGACTTCCAGCGGAAATAAATATGCCATGGAAAGTTTCTCAGAAAATTTGTCGATCGGTGTCGACTTTGAACAGTAGGTCCCAACACTTATGTATAAAAATTAACACACACAACATACTACGTGGTGTGAGAAACTAGGTCGTAAAGGGTTGTAATGTACAATTATGTTCTGCATGTAAGTCGAAATACAATCGAATGATTGCAGAGAATTTAATTGGCATCATATTTTTATGTGGTACAAATACACTTTTTTTTGTTACTCAGTGTATACGAGTATGCTCTGTATTTCTACATTCTTGAATTTGTTTTTTTTTTCTCTTTTAATTGAGTTTTATTGAGGTTTTCAATTAAAATCCAGTCCACCTTCTTTAGTTTTAAAATAAAATTTTATCGTTGATTAATTTTTGTTTAAAACTGTAATGGAATTCCGCTTCATTACTTTGTTAATTTTTTTTTTTTTTGTATTTTTTTTTTTTTAAATCATTGGCTTAGATTGTTGGTGTCTATTGTTTTTCAAATGTACGACAGAGTTTGTTTTACTTCTTTTTCTAAAATTAATTTCAAATGATAATTTTATTTTTTTTGTTTAAAATTTTATTGCTGCAAGACCCACGCTTCAAGCATTCATGTTCGTTTCGATTTTTGTTCTGTTTTTTCTTTCTTCTTTATTGTTTTTAAACAACTGATTAAATTAAATAAATTGTTTATTGATTTGTGACAAACCTCCACAAAAATAAATAAATTTTTCGAAAAAAAAAAAACAAAATTCGTTAATAATTTTTGATTAAAACCAAGCAAACGAAACCAAGTCAAACCAATGGATGATGACATCCAGCTCTTAGATCGTTTTTTTCAATTTCAATTCTTTTTCTTTTCTACGATTCATTCCTTAAGAGTGGCTTCGGGTTTTGCTTCAATGATTTCCTAAAAAAAAAAAAAAAAAAAAAAAAAAAAAAAAAACAAACTTTTATTTGGATTTAGAATGCCAGAGAAAAATGATTTTTAAATTGAAATACACACACGTAATACAATACATGTATGTACATATGTATGTAAAGAAAGAAAATATAGCGCACCTAGTTTAGTTTATTTCCAATGGTTTCCCAAAACAATTAGCAGAACTAGATTTCATGAAAAACAAATTTTTAATTGAATTAATTATGATCCTAATATGGAAAATTATGGAACGTTTATGGGCGTACTTTCAAATGGAATAGCAATTAACAGGAAAAAAGTAATTGAAATGGGAACACTTTCCCAATCATCATGACTAAATTACAGTTATTGTGTGACACACGTCAAATTCTATTTCGTGTTTCATTTGATTGATTGTAGATACTTGTGGAGATAGGATGATATGGGCTACCATACCGCTTTTATTAAACAAATTTGGTCAAATTGATCCAGCAGTGGTCGTCTGTGGCTATCTGATTTTGGCTAATGGACCATTTACCCTTGATTAGCTACGAATGTGATTGTTTGAGCCTAGTGTTCCGTTTAAAAATGGAATATTATTTCATTCATATGGCCTTGTCTCACAGTACCTCATTCGATCAGACCCATTTTCGGTTACTTTTTCAAGTGTACAGCCTCGTATCTCGACAATGGCATCACGAATGTTAGCTTTCAAATACTCAATTGTCTCTGGCTTGTCGGCACCATAGAAAATAGTCCAACAGAATCAAATTGCAGCTTATGGTCTCCAAATTGACTTTACCATTTCCGCTAATTAAACGGCCATCAAAAGTTTGATGCAATAAAGCGACTGTGTTATAAGATGTACGGCAAGTTGCATTATCCTGTTGAAACCAAACATCGTTCACATGAATACCATGAAGAGCCGAAGAAAAAAAAAATCAGTTATCATGATGCGATTGGTGGTTGAGCCGTTCTCATTTTCGAAGAAATATGATCCACAAGCCGCACCAAACAGTCACTCGTAATTTGTGCATTGGCTTCTGTAAGTTCATGTGTCCTAAACACGGCAATTTTCCTTATTAACGTATCGACCAAAATGAAAATGAGCTTCATCCGAAAAGATGATTCTGTTTTTGACAAAATCAACACAATCGTGCAGATTCAGGTTGGACTATCTAGCAAAGCGGTTCACTCTTGAACCAATTGAACTTTGTAAGACTTCATACCGAGACCTTTTCACACAATTCAACGTAAACTGGTGCTTGGAATATTCAATTCCTGAAAATGATGACGAGCTAATGTTGATGGATTATCCTCTCGCACACTCTCAGCCACGGCTTCAATATTTTCCGCGGCAGTCCCGCGGGGGGAGAGTGGTTGAAGTGTGTAGGGGATGGGTTTAGTATATAAGCACCAGTGATTATGAGTCGTGCACTCTTTTGTTGGAACAAAAGTGTCTTTCGAAGATTCCCACCTCCGGCTTAACACAAAAAAAAAAAAGGCTTCAATATTTGCGGGTGTACGCACTGCACAAGCACGCTCAAGTCGCTTCCTACTTTAGTGCAAGGCACTCATTTCCTACTGCTCCGCAATTAAAAAGAATTGGTTTTAAAGAAATCATTTCTTCTTTATTGTATTCAGTTGCAGTTCTTGTTGTTGTTGCTTTTTTTTTGTTTTTTTTTTGTTTAACAATGAACATGTCACACACTACAGTGTGATATTTGCACCTAAAAATCGGTTTCTTGTCTCGACACGCGTTCTCTTTATCATATGGTCCGCTAAGCAAATACACTGGACAACGGACAGACAGCATGCGACACATGCACATCCTTAAATGGATGTGGTGGATAAAAAAAAAAACAAACGAAGCGCATGTGAGTGCCCCACAAGTAAGTAAGTGATGCGAGTGTTTTGATTCTTCTTTCGGGTTCGTTTTTTTTGTTTGTTTTTGTGGCAAAGCGCGCGAGCCTGTGTTGTGCTGTGCTAATTTTTTTCCGTTGTTCATGCTGTTGCATTTGAGTACCGTTGCCGTTGCCGTTGCCGCTGCCAGTGTTATTATTGCAAGGTAATACAAGAAGAACAACATTGGCGGATGCACTCAACACCAACTGTAACAACTATAACAGCAACAACAATAGCAACAACAACAAGGCACACATTGTTATAAGCAATTAGCGCATATGTTGACGTATAATCAACTATACACAGTGTGTTGGATTTTTGGCCCTTTTGTTTTGTTTATGTTTCTGTTGTTGTTGTTGTTGTTATTGTTTTTTGTTTTTTGTTAATGTTACTGGGTGTGATTGTTTTGGGTTATATTTTGTGGGGCACACAATAACAAAAGCGTTCAGGGAAAAACGACACAATAAAACTAAACAAAACCAAACGATGCGCAAACATAAAAGCCAGGATTGTTCTCCCCTTTTTTCTGTTTTTTTTTCTCTTGCATTCGGTTTACTTTTCTTCAGTTGATTGTTGCTGTTGTTGTTGTTGTTGTTGTTGTTGTTGTTGCTGTTGTTGTCTTTATTATTTAACTCCTGTTGTGCAAATTGTAATCCAAACAAATTTTTTGGTTGTTACAACTGCAAATTTGTTGTGGCAATTAAGTGGGCGCATGTTTGTCTTGGCCAAAAAAAAAAAACCTCAAGCGGCACATGAAAGGCCAAACGTTTAAAGGATTTATTAAACGCTATTAACACTGTTTGTTATCAAAGATGGGTAACGCATTCAAATATTTTTTTTTTTGTATTTCGAAGCCGAAAACTAATTCTCACAACTTTCTTAAACTTTGGCAATATTTTATGGCCTGGTTAGCTACAGAAAACAAAATGAATCTGAAGTTCCTGTTTTTTTTAAGCAAAATATTGTTGGATGGATTTTTGAAAGCTATTGATTGAGATCTTAATAACTGATGTCCTTTCTTTATGAAAATTGAATTTTTAAAACATATACTGCCCTTATGTTTCAGCAATTGTATGCCGAAATGCATTAGGAAGGTTGTATGAAATGTTTCGGCAACACATGCTATTGCGAGATTTTCCAAAATAAAAATTTTTTAGAATTTGTTAGAGTATAGAGCTGCCGGTGTTAAGTTCCACTATAGTTCGATTGTCTGAACTGAGAAAAGGTAGAAATTATTTGCTAAAGGCAAATATAAGGCTAACCTTTGACACCCAGGTCATATAAAAAGTTTGGATAATAAGCAGGCGGCAAGACTGAAGTTTCCAAACGCTGAAGGCATGGCAACAGGCGTTTAAAAGTCTTAAGATGGCTTTCAGACGATCTAACTTTCCAGTCGACACAGAAACAGCCAAAGCAAAGCAATCGGTTTTCGGCTTTCGGCTTTCGGATCGAGTATTAAGATCGAGTATTAAGATGTTAGGCGATAGGAAATTTAAGTCTTGCATCGGACTACACAGAAACAGCCAAAGCAAAGCAATCGGCTTTCGGCTTTCGGCTTTCGGATCGAGTATTAAGATCGAGTATTAAGATGTTAGGCGATAGGAGCATTAAGATCGAGTATTAATATGTTAGGCGATAGGAAATTTAAGACTTGCATCGGATTACACAGAAACAGCCAAAGCAAAGCAATCGGCTTTCGGCCTTCGGATCGAGTATTAAGATCGAGTATTAAGATCGAGTATTAAGATGTTAAGCGATAGGAAATTTAAGTCTTGGATCGGATTACACAGAAACAGCCAAAGCATAGTAATCGGTTTTCGCATCGAGTATTTGTAAAATCAAAAATTATTTCTTCAGCATCTTTTGACTAAAACGAATTACTACAACATATACCTGGAACTTCATACTTGGCATATTTAGACTTTGCACCATCTTGTAATTTATGGGGAAACCGACAGAGGTATCTTGGCTAATGACTATGACTACATCACCACACTACATTCAGTACAACAATCCTTAAGGTTGACTCCGAAAGACAGATTTTTGAGAAATTTTTCCTGGCAGCACTGCTGAAAGGGAGACGCCTAAAGAAATACTTTTTTTTTCATGCCTAAGCCATTGCCTAAACTACAAGCTCTTGCATAATAACTTAACACATGACCACAGCGACCTTATCCAGTCTGTTAAATTAGCTTTCAACACGGTCTACGTACTTAGGCTTGCCTATGGCTTCTATTGTTGCCCTAAATCTTTTTCTAGTCACCTCTTCGATTGTCCTAAAGTTTTACCACCTTGTCATGTTGCAACAATGAAGGCAACAACTACAGTAACAACAAAAACAACAATTTTTATTTTTTGTTTATTTGGTTCATTCAAAAACAAATTGAAAAAATCTTTATGATGAGAGTGTGAACATCCATTTTTTTGTTTGTTTTTATTTGTTGTTGATGTTTGAGCCAAAAAAAAAAAATGTTGCAACAATTCCTTCATTTTTGTTTGCCACAAAACAATACAAAACAGGACCCAGAGAAAAATGAAATTGAGGTCATTAAATATTATAAAGCAAAAGGATATGCAAGAACATACATGAGTGTGCTATGGAAATTGAAAATTAGAAAATCTTTACCAGCAAGAAAGGCAAATGATTTGATTGGCAATTTGATTTTTTTTTTTTTGGGGGGGAAACAAAAGATTTTTGCCAATACGTTCTTTACTTTACACAATACACTCTTCAACATATTTAAACAGACTTTCCATTAAGAATTTCTTGGGGATTTAATGAAAACTTAGTAAACTGACAGGTGTTATGTATTCGAATATGAATTCATTATTAATGCCGTCATTTATGGGGAACATGGATGGCAACATTATTTCTTTGCTTGGTAGCCTGCCTATCTTTAAATATGATTTCAAAAGTAATAATTTTTTGATTAAAGTTTGAAATTAGAAAAAACAAAAAAACAAAGAAAAACGAAATTAAAATAATTTAATTTCAGCCAGCCACCCAGTCAGTCAGCCAACAATCAACCAACCAACCATACATACGCGCCATTAATCAATAGATTTCTGTTCAACATGAATACGACTGGTGGCTGTAGAAACAAATTTTTGGTTTAATTTAAATTTTTCTAATGCTAATGCTAATGCTAATGCTAATGCTAATGTTATTGTTGTTGTGTTGTTGTAAATTATTATATTATAACAACAACAACAACAGCAACAACAATATATGGCTATAACAAGTACAATAATCTACATTTTAATATGAGTTTTTGATATCAATTTCTAAAAATCTCCATTAAAAAACCACCAGACGACAGAGTCTAACTCTGTCTGTTCACACACACACACACATACACACACATACTGTATTGAAGTTGTGCTTAAAATCTTAAACGGTGGCAATGCATGTCGTATGTATATTGCAAATAGGCTTTGTACGTGTATATTCATGTGTGTAACAATGTTTGTGAAATTGTAATAAAAGTTGTTGTTGTTGCTTGTTTTTTTTTGTCTGTATTTGTTTGTTTGTCTGTTTGTTATAATAAGCATAACTAATCCGCTGAGCATTATTAGTTAAAGATGCGATCTTAATGAGTAACGTTCGCATGCATACAGTCAGCTAGACAAGCATTCATGCAATCTGCATGTCCATGCAGTACATGACAATATTAGGGCGGAACAAAATTATGCTTTACGTAACAAACAACATATCATCTTAAGGCGAAACGTGCACAGCTTAACTTAAGAAGAGAATTGTTAACAGAGTGAACATACTACATAATTGGTTATTACAACCCTTCAATCAGGATTTCGACCTAGCTTCTACAAACTTATGTTGTGTGTGTGTGTTAATTTTTTACATGAGTGTCGGGACCTCCACTCTGTCGAATGACAGATTTTTTTGAGAAACTTTTCATAACAATTTTATTTACTCTGAGAGTCTCTTTTGTCAAAAATCTACTGAGAGAAGTCGCCTAAGAGATATTTTTTCATATTTCGCTTTATTTGACATGTCTGATCTGGTGTTTGAAGTCTAGTCTTGCCTCTAATATGCTCATACACTGCATATACAAAGTCTTGGAATAATTGTGGAACAATTTGGGGATCAACGGTTCAGGGTGTATTTAGTTTAGGGTGCCTTTCAGTCAGGATTATGAGCTAACTTCTCATCCATTATACCTATCTGGCCACTATTCTTGGCTGGCGTTTCTCAACAAGTTCGTTGGACAAATACTGGGTTCGAAAAAGACTACCGTATTAGGTTGACAACTGCCCGGCAATAACAGCTTCGAGAGAAGTTGTTGTGATGCTTTTTTGACATTTCGTGCTTAGTATAGCCTCAGTTTAACTTAGGCAACCTTGTTGATGTTGGCTGGTTTAGACAAAGTTCGACGAAGATGTTTGATCCACCCTATTGCACAAATCCATGATGTGTCCATGATGTTATATCTCTGCTTAAATGTGTATTTGTACACAGCACTACTGGCACACAATTTTGGAAACATTTTTGTATGTTTGGTTAGCTACACACTCACACATGCTGTAACGACTGTTGCCTGCCCACCACCTCCCTAGTATGAGTTGCATAAAAATCGAACTTTTTTTTTTTCTACTAATTTAAGCTGATGTTGTTGCATTTAATATGATGATGTTGATTGTTGAAAAAGATGTGTGTTTCAATGAGGTGGTGAAGAAACGTTATATTGGCTCGCACACAGCGTTTTTGGTGTGCTCGCTTTTATACGCTCCAACAATCCATGATGCTATCACAGAAATTGACTGTGAATTTTTATTATTTATTTAAGAAAATTACGTTTTTCGTATTTTGTATTTCGTTTTTGTGCAAAATTGACACTTAACAAGAGTAGCTAAGCATTACGACAAACCGATTTTCCAACTCTAACTGTCTGTCCATAAATACGTTTGGTTGGCGGTTGCAGCATCTGTGTGGAACATGTTTAATTTTCATGGCTTGTTGATGGTTTGCTGTTTGCTGGGTGTTGGAAGTTAGAAAGAAGTTGGTGCTGGTATTTGACCACCAACAGCCTGAAGAAGACAAACGTAATAATATCGATGATTATAGTGGGTAGCTGTTGCAGTTGACTTCATTTTCTGTATTTTTTTCTATTTTTTTTCATTTTTTTTCTTCTATATTTTCAATTGAGTATACAGTTTGCAATTATAGCCATCAAATGCATAGAATTTTTGTGTTTCTTTTTTTTTTGGATTTTTTTTTCTTAAATTGTTTTCCTTTTGACTTAGTGACACAATGACTGACTCAATGACTGACTCAATAACTGACTGCATGACTATTTTTGCTTCATCTTGTTTGTGGTTAAATGCATTGGCCGTATACATATTTGCCACAAAGTTTTGACATTTATTTGAGCATGTATGTATGCATGTTGTGAGCTCCTGTTGCACCAATGACTGACTATTATATCAACTTGCACCTGCTGCTGCTACAAACAGCCATCAACAGTATTATTGTCGATTTGAAATAAGCACTACTCTCAGGTAACCATAGTATAACCAATCTGGTCACATTTTCTGTGCTTTAAGTAGTCAGACTATGACATTGTGGTTACCAAACTAACGAGCAAAGAAACCCCAGCAAAAAAAAAAAAATTCGAAAATATAAAGGAACTTCAATTGAAAGAAAGAGAAAAAAAATATAAAAGAAAACGAAAATTTTAGCACCACTTTAATTGATTGGTTGGTTGGTTAGTTACCTTACCTAACGAAAAAAAAATAAAAAAATTAAAAGATAAATTGAAATCCAATGAAATCAAAAAAAAAAATCATTTCAATTGTATTGAATTGAATTGAAACTCCGTTTTGTACAGATTTTATAAAAATTATAGTTTTGCACTTTAAAAGGTAATTGGAATTATGGTAAAATGCATCTGATATGACTGCTGCAACACTTACAAATTGCATTTGTATTGCACTTTAGTTCTCTTTACTTCCAAGTGTTGCATTAAGGATTCCAATCGAAGACATTTCAGAAGTTACAAATTAAGGAACTTGATAGTAATTTGCATAAGATTTGAATAAATTTGCATCAAAATTTCAATTTATTTGTTTGGCAAACTAACTAAAGTCTGAAGAAATACAGCAAATATACACTGAGTAACAAAAAATAAGTGTATTTAACATCATGCCAAATTATAACATAATAAAAATATCATGCCAATTAAATTCTCTGCAATCATTCGATTGTATTTCGACTTATATGCATAACATAATTGTATATTATAACCCTTTAGTTAGAATTATGACGTAGTTTCTCACACAGCTTATGGTGTGTGTGTGTGTTAATTTTTATACATGAGTGTTGGGACCTACTGGGGTCCTGCCTTTGATGGAAAATTTATTTCCTCTCAGAGTTTTGGCCAGAAATCTTTTTGAGAGGAAATCACCGAAGAAATATTCTTTCGTATTTTCATTTAGTTAGGTAGTGTGTGATCTGGGGTATGAACCCTGGCCTCACGTCTAATAAGTCAATACACTACTTACTACACTGCGGCAACTTTAAAATAGAGCTTGACATTTGGTCATACACGGTGATGGCGAAGAATGGATCACTTAAGTCTTCGCGAACAATGACAAATGATCAGTCGCATCACAGTGAAAAAATTGTAAACTGTGGTACGCCATCGCGAAATGGTAAACAAAATACTTATTGCGGCACAAGAATATTTTCAAAGGCCAGTTACACGTTACAAACGACGACAACGTCTGTATTTGGTGTAAAACAAACCAGCACTACCTTTTCAACGGATGTACTGCAACATTTGTTCTCCATTAGAATGACTGGATCACTTGCGTTTTCGCAAACGATGACACAGAAATGATCAGTCGCATCATAGTGAAAAAATTGTAAAGTGCGGTACAAATGTGCGTCATCGCCAAATGGTTAACAAAATACTTATTGCTGCACAAGAATATTATGTATGAAGCTCCATGTTCAAAGGCCAGTTACACGTCGCAAACGATGTCAATGTCTGTATTTGGTGGAAAACAAACCAGCTCTACCCTTTCAACGGTCATATTGCAACATTTATTCGGCATTCGAATGACTGAAGAAATTCAAAACTTAAGCATCGATTCATGGAAAACATTAGCAGTTCTATTTTTCAATGGTTATTTATTGCTGCCTAAGCAGCATTGGTTTGATCACTGGAAACGTTTAAATTTTCACCACTGACACTTAGTATATCCTGATCGTTGGAAGCTCTCGTCATTGCCATTATTTCAATTCAGCCAATTCGTTCAATTTTTGCAATTCTTCTGCACTCAATCGTAATTCAAATTTATTTTAATCATCTTCACATTTTTATGCTTATTTAAGCTTAAAAAATATAACAACAAAAACAAAAACAAAAACAATAAAAACGGCATTCAATTAAATTTCCATTTGCAACTGATATTGCATGGTAATGCAGTTATGTAATGCACTACACGGGCAATATATGTGTGCGTGAGTAAGAGAGCACGAGTACATTATTTGTATGTGTAGTTAATTAATATTTTTAAATCTCTGTTCTTTTGTTATATGTATGGTGTTGTTGTTGTTGTTATTATTGCAATAAATGTTTAATTAATTATGTTTTGCTGGGGCATCTGTATATGCATATGCGTGGCTTGGTACGTGTGCGATTAAATGCGAATACAAATGTAATGCGCTGCTACAGTGTGGCGAATATAAAAGCAGATTAACTTTGGGTATCACGTTTAACAGTGGCAGTGTGGCCACTGCCAGTCAGTTGTGAGTTCACACTCACAGTAACAGTGAGACACGAGAGACATCAATATCAACACCAACATGTGCATGAACATGACGACGAACATGGAATGAAAAACAAATAAAAAAACAAAAAAAAAAAAAATAATCAAGAATGCGTGTCTACTTGCATTTCTGAGCATGTGGTCTGACGTGATGCGGTCGATAAAGGTTGGTGAGATCTTTCTGACAGACATTTAGTAACACTGTTTCTCTTGCTTTCTCTCTCCCTTTCTCTCTTGCCTCAATGACTTGATTTTTACGTTGGTTTTTTTTTTGTTTTTGTTTTTCCTTTTCCTTTTTGGCATTTATCATGAGTTTTAACCACAAAATCAGTTTAAATACTCACAATGTAAAACAAGATTAACGTTTAACGTTTAAATGCAAGTCTCTCTATTAATAGAGGAAGGCATACACATCTATATGTACATATGGACAGACAATTCCACAAAATTCTAAGTGGTCAATTATTCATATTCATTTTTGTATCACTCGTGTATGCACACACACGTACGTACATACATACATATTTTCACATGCTAGCAGTCACGCACTCGACGATAAATTTCATTTAAATGCCCAACATTTACATGTCATTGCTATTGTGACTCTGGCTCTAGCTTTGGTGCTGGTAATGGTGCTAGTACTGGTGCTGGTACTATTGCCTATGACTGAGTGCTTTGCTTTAATAGTGATGACTCAAGTGTAGGTTTTTAATTTTTAAGATTGACAGGCCAGACGTACAAAGAGAGACAGACATGCGTTTGGATTTGATTTGACTTGATTTGATTAAAGACCCATTGAATTGAGTTGAGCATCTTTTACTTCTGCTTCTGCTGCTGCTGCTGCTTCTGCTTCTGCTTCTGCTTCTTCTTCTTCTTCTTCTATTTTTTGTTTGTTAGTTATTGGTGTCGTTTAAAATTGTTATTGGACAGCGATTGTCATCGTTCTTCGTTCGCATTTCTAGTTGCTGTGCTATGCTCCAAATCCCCAGAACATGTAATGGATAATGTCACTGATAAACCGATGACAAGTTACGAATTAGAACTCATGTTTGAGCAAAATATTCTTGCTTAACTTCTTAGAAAAGCATAGATTGTCGTAGACATTTGCACACAGTCACACACAGCAAAGTTTGTATGCTAAACACGACATCAGTTAGCGAGTGTAAGTAAGTGTACACTGTACACTGTACACTGTACACTGTACACATTCGAGAACAAATGAAACAATTACATAAAGGGCCAGGCAACGGCTAATAATGGATGATAAATGAGGAAAAGAAAATCTTACAAAATCTAAGAGAAGTGGACGCAGAAGGCCAGCAATAAATGGTATTTGAAATGATGAAGATATTTTAGTGTAAGCTTCTAAGAATCCATACACTTAAGAGCAAAAGTTTTCAAACGCTTATTAAAGAATACATTTTGATTACGTAGAGTTTAGAAATTTCTTTTATTGACCAGACATCATTAAATTATTTAAACGCATACATTTCGTTGTCGGCTTAAACCTATCTTGCCCCCTGCTATCGTATGACAGGGCTTGCGCCTTATGTAAGTGTTGGCGCTTTCTAACAAATTTGTGCAACAAATTGAATTTGTTAAAACGTTGTTAAAACAACAAATTTATGTCAATAAATAAAATGTTGATTCCCTTTTTCCTGTTATCCATTATTCCTCTTGCTCAACTCTATTGCTGAAGAAGTTCTTTCCAAACTATGAAGCATTTTTGCCATCCATGAAGTTTTGTCACTTGCTGTTGTTGTTATTGTTTGCCTTATAATGATAACGTCTACGATTATTGTTGTTCATCTTAAGGATGTTAATATTGATGTCAACGTCATTATCGTTTATCGTTATTGTGGCTGCTATTCAGATAATTTGTGGTTACTTGGGTGGCAATACTTTAACCGGGCCTATGTTGAAGTTGATGTTAAAAGTAGTGGTTGTTGTTGTTGTTTCATATTTATTGATATTCAAGGCTGTGTGCTAACTATAGATACTGACATCTAAAATGATTTGTTGTTAACCGTTTTCCTTTACTTTTTCTTTTTCGTTTTTCTAGTGATTGTCTCATCATTTTGGTATTATCACTGCAATTGACAAGTTTCTGAGATTATGCAAGTAAGTTTTTAAATTTTTAATATTAATTCGTATACTATTGTGCACTTTAACCAAAGATAACATAACCTAATTGGCATTACCAACTAGCTTTTCACGCCTCTTATGTTGTGAGTATTAATTTAATATAAGAGTGGCCAGACCTACAATTTAAAGTCGACTCCAAGCGATAGATTTTTGAGAAACTTTTCATTGCAATTTTATTCGTGCACAGAGTTTTTGCTAGAAGACTGATGAGAGAAAGTCGCCGAAAAAATTTTTTTGTTCATATTTCATTCAAGATGTCTGACCAGGGGGTTTTGAACCGTGGCTTACGTAGTAGTGTGTGTGCTTATTAGATGTGAGGCCATGGTTCTAACCCTAGTTCAGATATCTCGATCAAATCGAAATACGAAAAAATATTTCTTCGGCAAGTTCCATTCGGTAGATTTCAGGCAAAAACTCTGAGAGTAAAAAAAAAAAATTGACATGAAAAGTTTCTCAAAAAAATCTGTCTTCCCGCCCCTAATGGATAAAATTAACACACACACAACATAAGTGGCTAATTGAATTGAACGTGCAAACCACTTGGAAATTTGCTTTCGAAATCCACTTAAAGACAAGCATTACACGGCCGGAATTTTGTTAATATTTCTTGGTTTCATTAGTCTTCAGCACTGCCACGCCCCTTTATTTTAAAATAATTATTTCTTTACATCGCTGATTATATTTTATTCCATAATTTGTGCTTTCCTTAGATAAATTCTCATATAAAATGCATCCATTTGACCTTCTTAATGTGGTGGCCTTTAAGTTATTTAATGATCTGTAAAGAATTTAAATACGCATTAAAATACAATATTTAAACAATTTACTCCATAAATAAATGCATCTTTCTAATGTCTAATAAGATTTATTTTATCTCTTTAGAAATCATGGTTAAAAATAAATTTCAAAAATTTCTTATTGAATGCGAACAAAGGCTTTTGTAATCCCTGCATGTTAGTTGTATGTATGTATGTGTGTGTACAATTAAATAAAAGATAGAAGAAAATGTTAATGTGGTCTAGGTTCAAAATCAACAGACAAACAAGCAAACAAATAAACAAATAAATGGCCACAAGAAGTAATTGCATTTGGCTATTCACAAGCATTTAATTTTAACAGCAGCAATAATATCCATGGCATAAGTGCTGCAAAGCAATTGCAATGGAATATGGTAGCCATGAATGGCCATAGAGCAACACCATCTTTTAAGGAATTAAATGCTCGATTGCTCTCTCTAGAAATGTAGCCTTATTTAGATTATCAGATCTCTTATGTATACATACTCACACATATGCTCTATCTATTTCTGGCTTTCATATGGGTTTTCTAACACACTGCAAAAGACTGTTTGTGTGAATCCTGTGTGTGTGTGTGTGTGCAAATACTTACAATGTGTTGTAAAACCAACACAAAACCTATGCGTATATGTGTAAGTGTATGTGTGTGTGTGTTTAGGTATTAGAATATGTAATGCCTTAGAATCGACTTAATAACGTCTCTTATTACTGTAAAAGATTCTGGTTAACTGAACCAAAAGGAAACATTTATCATTAAAACTAGAACAAGGCTTTAATGCAATGCAATGCAACACAATACCAACGAATATGATATCCATGCAACAATGTATTCCAGCTATTCTAACCATATTGCATTTGTATTAACATAAGAGAGAGAGAGAGAGAGAGGGAGAGAGAGAGAGAGAGAGAGAGAGAGAGAGCTAGAGAGATCCAGTAAATATGCGTGTATACATGTATACCCTGCTCATTGGTATTAAATATTCATGAAAATGGCATGCATACCAACCAACTATCATACACAAGAGAGAGAGAGAGGCATAAATGTCCATATCCTTGATAATAATTTTAAAGGCAAATGCATTTTCCCAAGTTTATTACAAATTTCCCAAAAATTTTGTAGAGCATTAAAGGCCCAGCACACTTATGCAGTAGAATTTCTAATATGAATCCAGTATTGCAGCAGCCTTGTTCATTAGCAACAGCTTTGTTGCTGGATATCGATTGTACTTTTAATTATATTGCATGGTGTTGGTGTTTTATAGGCTCTTTTTCAATTTATACGCTTGAGACCGCTTCTACTGTATTACGAAGGCAGTTGAAAAAATCTTTTTTAATTTATCAAAATTGAGTTCTTGTGCAAAAAAAAAATAGAAAAAATAAAATTTTTCACGAAAATTAAATCCCAATTGAAATGTTTATTGAGTCGAATCGACTATTCGGCTTACAATCATGTTTAGGAGAAATGAAAACGCTTGCCACACTGACTCACTACTCTTTACTACAATCTGAGGTCTTTATAAAATTCTATTATGGGCATTGAAATGAATTTTGGTAAGCCAATCTTCTTAAAGACTGAATATTCGGTATTCTATTTGCCCAATCTTAATGAAATGAAAATTATTTTGTGAATATTAGTTTGATTAAGAAAAAATTCTGAAATCACCGTAGTTTAGTAGATAGTGTGTTGGCTTATTAGATGTAAGGCCACGATACAAATACCAGGAAATATAAAAAGAATATTTCTTCGGCAGGTTTCTAGCAAAAAGTCTGAACGAAAATAAAAAAAGTTTTCCAAAAAAGTTGTCGTTCGGAAACGTCTGTAAACTGTAGGTGCCGCCCCACTCATGTATAAAATTAATACACACACCATAAGCGGTATGAGAAGCTAGGGCGTAATCTTGACAGAAGGGTTGTAATGACCAATGATGTATATATGTATGTATGTATGTATGTATGTATCTATGTATGGATGTATGCATGTATGAATGTATATATGAATGTATGTATGTATGTATGTATGATGTGATGTTTGTATGTATGTATGTAACTGTATGTATGTATGTATGTGTATGTATTGTATGGATGTATGTATGTTTTTTTTGTCTTGAAGCCGGAGGTGGGAATCTTCCGAAAGCACTTTTGTTCCAACAAAGCTACACGATTCACCAGTCACTGGCCTACGTACTAACCCCTCCTACCACACTTCAACCACTCTCCGCCCGGCGGGACTGCCGTAGGTATTACCTTTCGCGGAGCGGCTGGTTAGGGCTTTTAAAAAGCATTTATCCCTACTAATTTGAATTTTCGCCTTCGTTTCCTCCAACCTTCGGGTTGCAGCCATAACTTCAGCCTTCTCTGGCTGTATTGGCTCCATAGAATCCTAGAATCCAGTTACCTCTTCCATAAGCCGGTTTGGTACAAAAACTTCGTTCACCGGGCGCATATAATCTGGGGCCGCATGTAGAATATGCTCCGCCATCTTTCCTCCTCATGTACCGCTTGGACAAATGGCGAAGTATCATGGTTCAAATCTGTGCACGGTACGTTTTCTGAAAACATCCATGACCAGTTAGAACTGGGTCACGTAAAGTTCAGCCTGCGCACATGATTGTTCTCATCCAAGGGTTATATCAGGGACAGGGAAATGTCCATCTTCCCTTTAAACTGAATCCATCAGTGACTGCCATTTGTGCCATTAGAAGTCCGTCGCATCCTCCCGCCCTTGTATAGCCTGCTGATTTGCTCCGGATGACTCGAGGGCGGCGAAAGTATATCCGCTTCCCTGAATCTCATCCGCCAATATGCATCTATCGGTTATTTTCTTGCCAATCCGAGACCGCTTCATCTAGACACTGGTCCTGGAAGCCACTTTATCTGCTCTATCGCCTCTTAGTGCGATACACCGATGCATGTTTTCCTATCTTGTGTCCATCCGGAGATTCCCCTGAACCATGTCGAAGCCGTATAATTTATCGATTAACTCCTCATATTATCCCCTTCTTAATGGTTTGTCCTCAATAGTTGGCAATCCTCGTTTTGCTCCCTGGGTTTACAGATGCCTTTTCGCTGATGAATTTAACTGTCTCTCCTTAAATAGTTCAATATCCTGTATTTTCATAATCACTTCCCAAGTATTTTGCCCTCTTCCGATTCGATCTTAGCTGCCTCAACTGGTCACTTCCATCTCTTCATCTATCTTCCGGGCACTTATCAAACGGCTTTCCGTTTTTATGGTGCAGCAAGCTGTCAAACCATGCTTAAAGCCATGCTCTGATCACACGTCTCCCCATCTACCCCTAGCGTATTCGAGACTATGGCAATGTCATCTGCAACGCCACAATCGTCAAGTCCGTTGGCAATTGCAGGTCGAAATCACCTGTACATAGTATCCCTCCAAGAGGACAAAATACATGCCTCCTCTCCCTCCTCTCCGCGGTGACTCCCCCTCCGTCCATCTACGTACTCCTTTCTCCATCATCGTTAGTAGTCCTTCCTTCTGATAATATCATCAGTGTCTCCATTAGGGTATGGCGGCGTAGCCATGTTGAAAGGGCTCTCATAATCGCCCCCAATTCGCCGAATTATATAACGCTTCTCCTATAGTTCTAAGTGTGACAAACCGCGTTATCCTTGGAAGCCAATCTCCATCTTCGTAGTAAGTTATGTAGTATGAAAGTATATGCTTATATTTGGAGAGATGTATGCGTGTGGTATGGATGATGTATGTATGTATGTATGTATTTATGTATGTATGTATGTATGTATGTATGTATGTATGTGTGTATGTATGTATTTATGTATGGATGTACGTATTCAAATTCTGTTTGACACTTTACTTTTCGTACACACCTCGTATTATTTCGACAAGTGTATTCCTTATGTTTAATCTAACAATGTTATCTTTTGCCAAACACGCATCATTATTACCAAATCATCTAAACGGTCTATCATTCATAAAAATCATCAGTTTCGCAACAATTGCACGCAAATATAAAAAGTCATAGGATTCAAATCTATTTGCCTTTTGGATACCACAGCCTTATATTCTCAGTTGTTGACAATATCACTGTACCGCCTACACTTACGTACAAACAATGATTTGTTATCAGACACCATCACTGGCACAGAGCTTAGTCGTGTTGAATGCGGCAAATGAAATCGAAACTTTAAATCGATTTCAACAGTAGCAGTTGAAACAACAACAGACCGTCATAAGATTACAATCAGACAAATGATATGAAAAACCAAAAAAAAAATGAAGGATTTGTTTTTGGATTTCTTTCTTGTTTTCCAATGAATGGCGTTAGAGATACTTAAAGTTTTATTCCTAGAAAAGGACACCAATTTTCTGGTGTTTAAAAAATAGAAAAGAAAATAACACAGACAATCTAATCACACAATTAAATGAAGATTTTATGGCAATGAAGCAAATTTGTTGCATGTTTCATCGTTTCGTTAAGTGTGATGAATTTTCTTCAATTATTGTTCATAAATCTTCTTCACACTTTTTGATTTGATGAAATTATATACGCGCGTTGATTATACCAACAGACATTTATTTTGCCATCACTGTCATTATTGGCTGCACAGAATATGTGTGTAATTTTTTTGTTTTTTTTTTTTTTTGTTTGTAACCACAATGTAGACAGTTACGGCATGACTGATAATAACAATTATTAACAGCTTAAACGCATACATTTAACAAATTTAAGACGAAGTAACCATTTAAGACGAATGAAAATCGTATGCCAGTGTTGTTACAATGTGGCGCTTACAAATCTCGTATTGCCAGTTAAAATTTATTTGCTTTTGCTTTGTCTCTATCGTTGTTGTCGTCGTCATCGTCGTCATCGTCATCATTATCATCATGAGCATCGTCATTCCATTGTATGTGCCTGGCTATACACAATAAACGTTGTGCCGCCATGAATCCTTCTTGCCAATTCAAAAAAAAAAAAAATAATAAAGAAAAAAAAAATTATCAACACCGTAATGATAAACGTAAACATTTAGCGAATTTTCTTCATTTTATTCCTCATTTTTATTTGCAATTTTATTTTCATTTATTTCAAATATTTGTATCGCATCGCATCGCATTCTATCGTATCGCTTCTAAAGCTTAAGCTTTTATTTTTATTTCTTTCAATATATTTTTGCTAAACGAACATAGAATTTCGCCACGAAAGTAAAGCAAGAAGATTGAAACAAATGCTAAAAAAGATTAAATTGAAAAGATTCCTCAAAGTACTACCATAGCGCTTCAGTGCTATTAACAATCTGATTTGGTTTTTTCTTTTTTTTTTTTTTGTGGGCCAGAAGGAGAAACAAACAAAATTGCAAAAGGGATGGTATACCAATGCTTACAAGCCAACAATTTCCTGTGAATATTTATTCCAAAAATTTCACAAATTTTTAGCTCTGAAACATGGCATACCTTCCCCAAAAAAAAATAACACCAACGTACTCTACACTTTGATTTGAGTCTTTGCGTGACGAAACACTTGATCCCCCTCAAATGAAATTCAATTTTTAATCGACACTTTTATCTCCTTAATAGCAAAGGCAACCAACACCAACGCATGTAAATCCATGAATTGCACGGGATTTACAATGTGAAAATCGTAATGAAGAAGAAAAATTTGGCGTATCACCAGACATAACGTTTCATTACAATTTCACAGATAAAATGAAAATCGAAAATGAAAATTTCCTATTCATTTCCAATTGTGGGGAACGTTTTACAAAAAGAAACCCCATTTAACGTTGAAAGTTAACGCTTATTAAAGCGTCAAAAGAAGAAACACAACAACAGTAACAACAACAACAGAGGCAAAAAAAAAGAAAAGCAAAAAGAATTAAGCCAAGCCACGACAAGTCAAGTCAAGTCGTTTAAGTCAATTTGGTAAATTTTTATTTTTTTTATTGCTTTTTTGTTGTTCTTGTATTGCATTAATAATAAGATTTTTATGTACCCCTGCTTGTGTGTGTGTGTGTGTATGTTGCTGTTGTTGTTGTTGTTGTTGTTTTATTTGGCGCCATCGGTTTATGTTGTTGCCATTGTGGCATATTAGTTTTGGTAGTTCGTTTCTGTTTTTTTTTTGGTAGACTTGATCTATATTTCGTTGTGTTATTGCCTTTATTAACGCCGTTCGTTGTTCTTGTTGTTGCAGCAGTTATTATACAGTTATTTAAACAATAACAACAAAAAAGTAACAACTTTAACATGATAATTTAAAAACTCAATTTTTTTTATTAAAAAAAAGAACGAAAAATAAAAAATCACCACATTATGGTTTATTTTTCTATTTTCAATAAATTTTAACATGTTCATGTGCAACAACAGCTTATAACAATTAAATAGAAATGCTGAAAGTCTAGGTTAAACTTCTTAGCTTCACTACAATTTAAGATTCTCCGGTCAGACATCAAAAACGAAATAAAAAAAAAAATTATTTCTTCGGCGGCTTCCTCTCAGCAGATTTCTGGCAAAGACTCTGAGAGCAAAAATAAAATTGCCATGCAAAGTTTCTCAAACAATCTGTCGTTCGGAGTCGATTTTAAACTGTAGGTCCCGCCAATCATGTATAAAATTAACACACACACAACATAAGTGCTGTGAGGAGCTAGGCCGTAATCCTGACTGAAGGGTTGTAATGGCCAATTATGTATGTTTGTATGTCACAACTTTACTAGAGAAATTGATACTCCAAAGACTGTGCTACTAACTAGTAATGGCTAATGTCCCTTGAAACGAGGAGATTATTATTAAGTATGATCTATGATTATAGGTGTAGTGGAAGTTGGTATATTTATTAATAATCTAGCAGTAATTAGTTGACAGCTTTCGGTTCCTTAAGGATTACGACTTAACTTCTTCACACCACACATAATGTGTCTTGTAAAGCCAACACATTATCGGCGTCGACTTCTTAAAAATCCATACATACATACATACATAATTGGCCATTACAACCCTTCAGTCAGGATTACGGCCTAGCTTCTCACACATTATGTTGTGTGTGTTTAATTTTATACATTAGTGGCGGACGATAAGCAGTTTAAATCCGACTCCGAACGCAGATTGTTGAGAATCTTTTCATGGCAATTTATTTACTCTCAGATTTTTGCACGAATCTGGCTGGGAGAGGGACAGCCGCCGAGAAGTTTTTTTCATATTCGTTTTTCGGATGTCTGACCGGGGATTCGAACCCTGGCCTTTCGTCTAATAAGCCAACACACTACCTACTAGACCACGGCGGCTTCCAAATCCGTCGTTCGATAATCACGCCATTTTTGAACAGAATTAACCAAAACAACAGAAGCGGCGTGAAAAGCTTGGTTCTAGTCCTGACTGTAGAGTTGTTATGATCAATTATGTATTGCTGTATGTTTAGTGTTGAATACTGCAGTCTATTTTGTACTTAAGATCGTTTGATAGTCTTACTTACTTATTTGATCGCTACAACTATTTTGTTAGGATTACAACCTAGCTTCTCATGCCACTCGTGTACCACTTTGTTGTTTATTTGTTTATTGGCACCAGAGATCAGCAATCAATCGTTCGCTATTCATAAGCACTCATGAAATTTTAAATATAAATAAGAAATAAGACTTAAGGGCTTAGCTATCTTGTAATTAGAATTGGCTGGGTGTTTTAGATCAGAGATCCGGAATGAATCACTTCTTCGCTACTCATAAGTACTCATGAGTACGTATGAGTATGAGTGAGTCAACAGCATTGAAATTCAACTATGTACTCTGATTCCTTCGTACTCACTACAACGCTGATTTATAAGGTACAGGTTGCGTTCAAGTATGCGTACAACGTTTACATCAAACTCATACCATTCGAAATATGTTTGATTCATAAGCTACCTACTCATTTAGATTTATAATTTGAAAAAATTGTTGCATTTACAACAAAAGAAAAAGACACTTAAGCTAAAAAGCCAGAGCAGCAACACAGAGCAAACACACAACTTTCTAGTGAGCATTTTAGTGTTGTACGCGAATCATACTTATTTTGTGATTCTTGCTTATGTTGAGTCATGGAGAGTAGAAATCAACAACATCATACATGTTGTTAAAGTATGAATAGGCTGAGTACTTCAAACTTTGAATATTGATATTAGAGGTCTGTATGCTATTAAAATACAAGTATGAAGGCTATAAGTATCAGTAAATTATGAGTATGATACGATTCTACTCATCTTTTTGAATACTCATTGCTGATCTCTGATTGTAGCCATTATTTATTTACGGTATATCGTTACTAATTTCTTATTTACAGCTGTATTGTATGTTTTTTTTGGCATTTTTTTTTTGATTGTAATTCTATAAACATTTTGTAATTGGCATAAAATGTCAATTGATTATAATGTTATTTTTATATAGCAGCACATGCATACATACATACATACGTGTGTACGTATGCATATAGACAGATTTATATACATTTACATGTGTTTCTAAAATACTTACAAAATTAATTTTGTTGTTTTCTTGTGAATTGAATATCAACACACGACATATGCAGGGTCTCTCTATTCTGTTGTGTACTGCCAGCGATTTAAATGTATAAACGTGCTTAATGTGAGCCTATGCATACGTGAAATAATCGTTGATAAAGAAACAGAAAAAAAAGAACGGGAACGGGAAAAACAAATTAAGCTTAAATGTGTCTGTTTGCATTAGAAATCATTAAAATTTGTTGTTTGTGATTTGATTCGACGAGCATGGAGTATTCATTTCAATTTCAATGTTTATTCTATTTTCTATTCGCTTAAATTTTCTATTAATTTTTCCTTTCTGTCTTTATTTCATCATGTAAGCCATTTGTTATCATAATTTGTGGTGTTTGAGTTGGTTGAAAGGGGAAATTGAATTGAATTGAATTGAATTGAATCGTATACACATGGCTTAATAAGCTTATAAAAAATGTAAATCAGGTAAATAATAGAAATATAAGGTTTTTTTAAATATAATTTCAGTGTAGGCTAATAAGTTTTACTAAGTAAATACAATTTAAATCCTTTTTCAAGTCAAAAGATTGGAAAATTAAAAGGCGCAGTAATTTAAAGGAATGCATTCACCTTTGAATTAATATTTTGAACTTTAAAGACATTATTATTAGAAATAAAAGTAATTACTGTGTGTGAGTAATCGTAACAACTTGTCAAGTGTCAATACAAACTACCGCTGTATAAAGAGATCGTCAGTAATAGCTCTACGCTTTTGAAAGTGATTCTAAAAATTTTTTTTTAAGAAAAAAAAAAGAATAAAAAAGATTCGATTCGACGAGTATTTTACATTACATACATTCCTTTGTCAGGATTATAACTAGCTTCTCACGATACTTCTGTTGTGTGTAAGAGTGGCAGTACAAAGGACAATTTTTGCAAATCTTTTCATGCAATTTTATTTCCACTAAGAGTTTTTGCCAGAAATCTGTTGAGAGCAGGAAGTCGCCGATTGAAATAAATGTCTGACCTGGGTTTTAACCGTGCCTTACATCTAAAAAGTCAAACACTACCTACTCGACTACGGTGACTTTACAGATCTGAGCGAATATGAGTCTTAATTCATCACTTAATTGATGCTGCTTGAATTTATTGTTTAAATTCCACTGATCTTCTGATCTAGCCCAGGTCCTTCATTTTGTTTTTGAATTTGTGATAACAGTATGGAGTTTCAAGGCCTATTGCATTGTTTCGTAACGCCTAGATTTTATTTCGTGAAACTAAAAATTAGAATGATTTTTTTTGACAAATTTTGACTTAACCTCACCGTGCCTATTATGTGATTTAGAAAAATAGGCCAATTCATATTGTATCTTGAATATTATTTCACTATTACGCTAGGCAGAAAATCTGGCTTTAATTTGGTGAAACACAGGTGTATGTGATCTATGTATTCAAGAATTAGTTTTAGTATGTGATCATGAAAATGATTCTTAACTAATTAGGCCAGTTCTTTCTTAGATCTTCCAATGATAATGACAATAAATTTGTAAAAAAATTTATGTTCAAAGGCAACTATGCAACAGATTGCCAATAAGGTTTCAGTTTTATTTTTCTTTTTGATTATTTAATACTTTTAAGTACTGAAGTTAAATTGTTTAATTGTTCTTTACAAAAAATTTGAATATTTATTCAATAAATTTGATGTCTTCTTCAAACATTTGCCATAAAAAACGATGAAGATGAAGATGAGGATGGAAAGTATGGAAAACTTTTACCTGCATAAGCTATTTGCTATTGGCTTTGTAAGTGTACCTATTAACCTTTATAATATACAATGATATTATTGTTGTTATTGTTGTTGTTGTTGTTGTTTTAGTTTGATACTCTGTACTTTAAAAGTTTCTATTTGACTGCTAATCAGCATTACAAGAGTAGGAGTCATATTGAGGTCTTGACATTTTCTAAGTATCAATTAACTTGGGCGTTGGGAGTGTGAGTGCCTTTCAATCTTTCAATTTTCACTTGCAAAGCTTCTTTTAAAAGTCATGACATCATAGTGTAGAGAGAGAGAGAGAGAGAGAGAGAGAAAAAAGGACGAGCATGTGTATTTGTGTCTGTCAAACTTTTCCGTTTTGCTTTTTCTTTAAGCGATTTAATGGCATTTCGGAAAATACTTTTTCAGCCGACTTGTCATCTCATCATTTAGCTGGGTGTGTGTGCGGAAGATAACAACAGTTCAACACTTAAATGACAATCAACTCAACGTATTTGTGGTTTTCGAAAACAGTTTCAAAATGAATTTTTACTTCTACAGACACTTTTGCTTAGGAGGATTGAATCGTGTTCAACTATATTAGAGGAGGGTATTTACTTTTTTTTTTTAAAAGTTTTCGAGGAAATTGATCAAAAAACCAAAAAAAAAAAAAAAAATATGGCATATGTAAATGCATTTGTATTGGTGTATGCGTATGTGTGTGTTGTGAATTAACAGCGTGTGCTCTTCAAGTATAATTAGTAAAGTTTTCTATTAAATAAACATGGGAATTTCACTTTCATATCAGCCACGTTGTCGTCGTTGTTTCAACCAAAAAACCTACAACATGTTGACTTTTTTCTCCAACAACTTCTTCAGCTTCTAACATTGTTGTTGCTGTTTTAGTGTGTAATTTTAGTAGGAACATAACAGCAGCAACATCATCAACATTAGCAAATTGAACGCAAAAAAACTTTATTAAACGAAATTAACTTCTCCGGCAACTAAACAAATGACTGACTAACTGTCTTACTAACTGACTGACTGACTGGCTGGCTTTCTTTATTTTCGAAGAGTAGAAGAACATCTTCAAGTTGATTATTAAGTAGAAGAACAAACAGTAGAAGAAGTCTAAAAGTAATTATGAAAGTTAATTATTGTGTCATATTGTTTGTACTGCTACTCATACTCGTACTCGTACTCCCTACCAAATGCAAATAAATTTTGTTTGCTAAGCATAAATATTTGCCCTTTAATTTCATACAACAAATATAAAGAAAATAAATCCTTAAAAGTAAATATTCTTATGAAAATATTTCTTATAATTTTTCTTTTCTTTTTTCTTTTTGTTCCAGAGAACAGAGAAAATACTTTTTTTTTAAAGGCTAATCCCTTGGAAACTTAAATGGGTAGGGAAATCGCATTTGCTAAGCCACATACTTATGAATTAAAATTTAATTTAATTTCGATTATAAATACGAATATTTCAGGGTATTTGCCTTTATTTAATGAATTGAATGATTAGGAATGTAATTTTTATAAATAATAATTGGGCCTAGGCTGGTTTTATACGTTCATTTGCTGTTAAGGTATAGACTAGTTATTGTGTTTACTAATAACATAGTAAAGTTTATCCACACCGTTTAGAAAACCCGTGATCTGATCATTGTTGCTCATTTCATAGTAACTTTATGCGTGGGTTTGCATTCACCATTTCAATATATCTACAGAGAGTTAAAGCTGCTTTATCCACTCACAGGGAATTATCTGATGTAGTAAAGAGAACCCTTTACTTATGGCCTAGAAAACTTTAAGTTCTAGCTTAGGTTAGCTTCCAAAGCCTTGGAAATCCTCAGAGAATATTATCAAAACATTTTCTCTGCAATTTTATTACAAGTAATCTGCTAATTCAGTTGCCATAGTCCACTAGATTGTTGGCTTATTACATGTGGGGCCACAGTTCAGAAATCTAAACAAGAAATATATTGCCATGAAAAGTTTCTTAAAAAAAATCTGTTGTTCGGAATCGACTTTAAACTGTAGGTCACGCCACCCATGTATTAAAATTAACTCCTCACAACATAAGTGATGGGAGAAGCTAGGTAGTAGTCCTAACTGAAAGGTTGCATTTAATTTCTCAGACTCATACTCATACTCATGCTCATACTCATAATACTCATACCATACAATAGTCTCATACTCATTACTCATAGTCCATACTCATACTAATACAATACTCATTACTCATACTCATACTCACACTCATACTTATACCTTATACTCATAACTCATACCTATACTCATTACCCTATACTTTAATATACTCATACTATATCATATTATATTTATCATACTCCATATTCATACTCCATACATCATACTCATACTCATACTCATACGTATACTATACTCACTAACCATACTAATAACTCTTACTCATGACTCACACTCATAACCTCAACAATAACTCATACTATACTCAATACTCATACACATACTAATACTCATACTCATACTCATACTCATAGCTCTATACTCATTACTCATCCTCTTTACTCATACTCATACTCATACTCATACTCATACTCATACCGTACTCATACTCATGACTCAATACTTTATACTTCATACTGATACTACCCCCATACTCAGTACTCACAACTCATACTCATTAGTCCATTACTCATACTCATACTCATACACATACCTAATAACTCATCTCCATTACTCGTACTCATATCTCATATCCATAATCTTCCTCATACATACTAAATTACTCATACTTCTCGTACCTCATACTCATACTCATAGTGCTGCATG
>QOCX01000038.1:788894-809039 GCA_005959815.1 Sarcophaga bullata | reverse complement strand
AGTTTGAAGAAGACTGTACCACATATCTGATAGTATTGTCCAAGAATTATATGAAATAAAAGTTTCACCGAAATAATAGGTTTATGTTAACTTTACTTTTCAACCGCGGTTAATGGATAATCCTTTATAATACAAACTTTATATCTTATAATTAGAACAAACCAATAAAATATTTCTTTTTTATGGTTAATTATTAACATATTTCGTTTGGCCCACTTTAGCAATGATTGCTCCATTAGTTTATTTTTTAGAATACATTCAATAAAAACAAGGTTTTTGCCCACTTTTAATGTATTGCATCGACAATAATTTCATCTCCTTCTTTTGCACCAGTTAAATAGCTCACGCGTAAATCGACTGTAACACCAGGATGAGAATTGGCTGACATTAAAGCATAAGTAGTTAC
The DNA here is from genome assembly GCA_005959815.1 of Sarcophaga bullata. NCBI lineage: Eukaryota > Metazoa > Arthropoda > Insecta > Diptera > Sarcophagidae > Sarcophaga > Sarcophaga bullata. The sequence continues at coordinate 808,633 of QOCX01000038.1, read as the reverse complement.
GTTGTCAACTACTGTAGCAGTATATCCACCGTGTAAACCTCCACCAGCATTTAAGTGTTCTTTGGCAACCGTAAATTCACCAATACATCGGCCGTCACCACCACCGGTAATACGAAACTGCAATATCGAGTTTGTATGTAGTTAATAAAATTTTTATTTTTTATTTATTTTTATTTATATTATGATCACCAATTTGTTTTGGTCTTCAATTATGAACAGGTCAGCATGTAGTTTGAAGAAGACTGTACCACATATCTGATAGTATTGTCCAAGAATTATATGAAATAAAAGTTTCACCGAAATAATAGGTTTATGTTAACTTTACTTTTCAACCGCGGTTAATGGATAATCCTTTATAATACAAACTTTATATCTTATATATTAGAACAAACCAATAAAATATTTCTTTTTTATGGTTAATTATTAACATATTTCGTTTGGCCCATTTAGCAATGATTGCTCCATTAGATTTATTTTTTAGAATACATTCAATAAAAGAAAGGTTTTTGCCCACTTTTAATGTATTCGCATCGACAATAATTTCATCTCCTTCTTTTGCACCAGTTAATAGCTCACGCGTAAATCGACTGTAACACCAGGATGAGAATTGGCTGACATTAAAGCATAAGTAGTTACGTTGTCAACTACTGTAGCAGTATATCCAACCGTGTAAACCACCAGCATTTAAGTGTTCTTTGGCAACCGTAAATTCACCAATACATCGGCCGTCACCACCACCGGTAATACGAAACTGCAATATCGAGTTTGTATGTAGTTAATAACAATTTTTTATTATATAAAATAACATGAGATCAAATTAAGTTTCTAGTCAGTCAATAGTTTTAAGTTCTTTAGTTATTCAGTTGTCATGTTCCTCTTGACAGGAGCAACTTCAGTTAAAAAGCGCGAAATTCAAAAAAAGTTTCAATAAGAGTTTCTAGTTCTAAAGTTAACGCAAGTAAATATTTTCAAAAATTATATTCTCATATAAAACCAAATTTTAATTGTACTCACAAACGTATAATTGGCCTAAATATAATGCCTTAAACTAATTTTATTATAACTTAAGTTAGAGTTCAGCGTATTTTATAGCACAAACTATTTTGCTTTGAGGTGTGGCATCATAGAACAAAACAAAAAAAAAAAATAATTGGCAACATGGTTTCTAAACAAAAAACCTTCCTCACAGCTGATTGTCTTGATTTCTTTAACTTATTCATTAGAATTTATTCCCCATTCATTTTAACGTAAAATAGTAAATAAATAGTAAATAAATTTATTTTCAGTCACTTAAATGAATGAAACTTACCACTTTTGTTATTGTGTCATGACCACCAGCTTTAACAGTCATGTGCTCTGCTATAGCTTTTAAGAATTCAACACCACGTTTTGCCGACATTGCTCGTTCCCTAATAACTGTATAAATTTTGCAAATTCAGAAGGTAAGTTCATAGTCTAGCAATTGTTTAGAATTTAATCTATGCGAGTGTCGTCACGATAAAAAAAATAACATAAAATGTTTTTGTAAATAATAATTCTTGTTTGTTTTTATTTCTATATTCGCTGCTTTTTCGATATTTGGAATAAGAGAATAACGCTCTCATCTACAAAGTTGTATATAAGTGGAGTAGAAATTAACGTCAATATGAAATTAACACAGTTATCAACAAGTGAATTTAAATTGGATTTGATTTCGAATTTAAATTTGGGTGCTCAGAAAAATTGCATGGTATTAACAGCCAATTCGTTTGAAATCGTTGTTTTTGAATTAATGTACAGTTGTGATACAATGATATTGATGCCGTATTCCAATAAACAAATATCAGTGCCTCAGGATAAGCCTCTTAACAGTTTATTGAGAAACATCGACCTGGTATCGATTTATGAAAAAGCAAATGTATTCGAAACCCAAGAATTGGCCTTAGATCCAATTTACGTCGCAGAATGTTCAGTAGATCCTCTTAAAGCACGAGTTCTACAGGCAGAAGTTATTCCGAAAGATCGTTATAATTTATTATGTCTTCTAACTACTTATGGCCTGTGCGAAATTTACCAAAAAGAAGCCGTAACTGGACAATGGCAGTTATTAAAAACTAATCTACCGAATATACTCTCTAATGATATATATCCACCAAAGGAATCATCTTCGAGTATAACCACCTTTACTGATCTAAGGAGTTTTATAAATAAATATATTATAACCAGCTTTAGTATTGCGTTAACCTCCGGCAATACAATAATTTATCTTGGCACAGCAGCTGGTTATGTAATAGCTCTGAAGTTTATAGAGTCGTTAGCAAAATTTGAATTATATTGCACTGTTGAAACAAGTTTGAGTCGCATCGCTTATATTACAAATTATCAGAATTTAATGCTTTTGGGTTGTGATCAAGGAAAAGTTTGTTTAGTCAAAATAAACTATGAAAATAAAACCTTAGAACAAATCGGATTTTTATGGAACAAAGCCGATCGGATGGTCTGCAGGCATGCCACAATTAATCACTGTGAACATTTAAATTCATACTTGGTAATATTTTGTAAGTCTGCTCATTTGTTAGCTTTTCGTGTAGATGACGATGGTAATATTGTGTCCAAGTCAAGGCTATACGTTGGTGGTATTAAAATATCTGGTACGAAACATATTTGAATTTTATTTACAAAATTAAATCGAATTAATTTATTTTTTAGGTCTTGAATCAATGAGTAAAAATGAATTTATTATTACAACTATTACGGGTTGTATAAGATATGTTAGAGTTGTGTGTCCCAGCAAAAATGAACTTATTATCGAAGGTCAAGAGATTGAACACGACTTTGATTCATCTAATTATCAAATATTGGGAGTTGCAGCCTCAGCATCAAAAAATCTATGGTCTTTTTTACTTTATCGTAATAAGGAGTATGTGCATCAGTCTAAGTTTGCATACAATTCAGTATTTTTAAATGTATGCAAATTGAGTATACAAGATAGTTTTACCAAGTTAATGAATTTGAATGTCAAATATATGAATATGGCACAAGACTTAGTCATGGCCATAAATTTAGAAATTTTCAATAATATTGAATTGGATAAATATATTAACTATTTACCTTTGGAGGAGTTAGGTTTTCCAAAACGTTTCAACGATATATTTCTACAAAAACTACAGATAAAACTAATTATAGCACGTAAATTTGCTAAATATCAGCTGTGAGTATTATTTCACATCAAATAATATGTTTTATTTATATTAAATGGTTTATTATATGTTTTAGATTAAAATATCGCAAAGTTAAAAGTCACACTGAAAATGATATAGAATTCTTAGAAGCAAGTATACAATTACTTTACATTTTGGGTCGTCTGCAGTATTTGAGAAAGATTCATACAAGTGATCATAAGTTTACAACGTTTCAGGAATCATCAATAGTGTGTATGCAAACACAGTTTACACTCTTAATAAATAAATTGATGGCAATTGGTAATAGTGAAGAAGAAGAGAGTAATAAACTACAGAAAACCATTGAAAATTGTGTGTTACTAATCACGGATGAATTTGAAATAATTAAATTTAATGAGGATAGTTTTGAACCCAAAAAAGAATTTTGCTCTATGTGCAACGAGGCCATAAATGAATTCGAAAAATGTATTAACGATCATAAAGTGACGAGATGTAGCTTATCATATACTCAGGTAAGTTCCCAAGCATTCACATTTATTAAGCATAAAATAATGATAAATAATAATTTAAATATATTTACCTACTTATATACATATTGATCAAGTTTGAGTCTAAATTTAATTGTTTATTTTCAGATTTCTTTATTCAGAACTACGCACTGCCCACACTGTTTTGCTTTAGCTAGAAATGATGACGATGCTAAATTGAGTGAATTATTTCCAACAGATGAATTCATCAAATGTACCTTTTGCAGGTTTTTATTTAATCAAGATGGATTTTAATGAATAGCTTAGTTTATTTAGAAATTGTATTGTAAATTTTAAAGTGCATTTGTTTATATAAATGAATAGAGCATAATTTTTATAAAATAATCCGACTCTAATTGAAATGAAAATATTAATATTCGGAGACATATATTTCAGGATTGTGTTCCATTAAATAAATATCCTGTTCTAATTGACGTAGATCGTTTTCAATTTTGCTTTTATGAAGCTTTTTAGCAACTGTATCGACATACAAAGATAATCCCTGATAAGTTTTAAACAATTCAGCAAAGTTCGTTTTAAGGCCCTAAAATGATAAGAGAAAAATGTTAAATTTTGAAAACCTGTTGGTTCATGTAACTTACTTTTATTATCTCTTGCCTTTCATCTAAAGTCAATTTCTTTAATCCGGGCAATGTATCAGCATATGGCACGCAAGCATTGTCCGCTTCCAAACGAGCATTTCTACATTTGGCGTTTAGTTTTGTTAGGAATTTTTTTCTAGCATTTAGGTAACATGGTACTTTCGCAAAATTTTTCGAACATATGTATTGTGGAACTAAACCTGTGTTTAGTAAATTATGTCTTTCACCCTTAGGTGTATCTATATAACCAGGAGGAGGCCTTTTGGTTTTTAAATTTTTCATCAATTCCACATTAATAGCTACGAAATTTGCCTTATGTTCATGTCCTTTAAAATATTTTGTATGTGGACATAACAAATTTTCTTTTTTAACGACTTCTTTTTTGCTATCGTCGACTGGAACAGCAGCGGCCTTGTTAAATTTCGGTATTGGTGGAATTTCTTTTTTTGGTGGACATTTATGTTCATTCAAACGTTGCCATTTAATACCCTTATTTTTCTTTAAGAAATTACATGGCAAATCTACTGGAGTCTCAGCATAACCCATGGTTTGATGATTATTTTTAACAGCACTTGTTACAAGCTTTTTCCTATCGGGTAATTCTATAATATGTTTGGCTTTCTTTTCTTCTTTTATCATTTTTCGAAATTTTGATGTATATTTTAGTTTTTCACGTTTTGTGAAAAGATCCTTTTCTTTATCTACATCAAATATATTTTCATCATGATATGTTATGTAAACTAGAGACATTTTTTAAAGATTTATATTTATTAAACTGACTAATATTTATTGAAATATAAAATGGAAAGATGAAATATATTTTCAAACTGAGGAAAGTTGAAATCGAAATTGTTAAAAAGTATTTACTTTTTTTGTGTTACCATGTTCAAAAAAATATATATTTATAGCATAAGAGTAACCATGGTTTTGTTAGTTTTTACAAATTAAACAATGATAATACAGGTATAGAAAATTTGCAAGAATTCTAGATAAGCAAGTATTAAAATTTTCAATTGAGAAAATACTGCCTATAGCCTATCGATTATGTTAAAGTATAAGTTGCTTAAAACATTATTAAGGAAAGTTTAATAAAGTTTAGTTTTGTAATTAGCTTTATTTACGAAAAAGGATTGAATAAATATAAAAGAATTTGCTCGGAAAACGTTATTAAATGTATATTTTTTATAAATGCGTTCTAATAGCACATAATTTATTTTCACTACGTAAGCGCATTATAGTGTATTTAGATATAAATATTTAATATTTTGCTTCGTATAATACATAAAGTGTAAATCACTATTTCTATTTTCTTTTTTTTTATATTATTATGGTTACTAAATATTCTGCATTTTAACAAAATGAAAATTATAAATATTGAATGATTGCTTAAATTAACAAGTTATTAACAAAATAAATTTAGAACTCGTTTGTTTTATTTTCACATACACGCATATGCATATGTCGTTTTATAACATACGATTTAGGCACAATTCTATAAACCTTCATTCTTTTGGTCTGACACAATATTAAGTGCTTTAACAATATTTTAATTTTCTTTTATTATTATTTTATAAACGGCACCACCATTTTTTGTTGTGGCTTCAAAACTACTAAACAATATATGTGGAAAATCATCCGACTTAAGAGTTTTTGTTTATAACACTAATTATACTTTTAATTGTTTATTGCACTTTGGTTTGGGAAGCATTTAATAAGATATTCGATTTTGATATGAATAATTTTGTTTAGATGTTTTTTTTTCCTCCAATTTTTTTTTTACATTTCAAAGATGTAAAGATGTAAATTTCTATTCTATATAGAAATTTATTCGAATATTATAATCTAATTTAATTTAATTTCTAGTTTTTATTTTGGGTTACAAATACATAAAATATCTTAAGAATAATAATAATAATAATATAAATCTTAATGTAATAAATATGAAAATTTGCAATAATATTATAAAAAATATATTTATGTTAAATTAGTCAAAAGAATTTCAAAATTTTATTAAAATTATTGTACATAAACAATGTTTAAATTCAATATGTAATCGAATTTAGTATGAAAATAAATTATGTCAAGTCATGTATAAAGTAAATGCTAGAAAGCACTTTTTGTTCTGATTAAAATCTAACCATATGGCTTCTATTTAAACTACCGATTAAACAAAATATTAATTGACACTTATGCTAATTATATATGTTCGAGAATGGAAATTATATATATTGTAGCTACGAAAAACAATTTTTTTTTTCAATTCGTGTTGATTATAAAAGTATACCCCTGCAAATTTCAATTATTTACTGGCATTGACGCCTTCGTTTTCCTTTTTTCTTTCTTCACGTATACGTTTAAAGGCCTCCGTTTTAACAAAGTCCACTGAATTGTAGACTACTGTACTTTGTACGGGTGTCCTGGCTGATGGGTCAGCGGCCAATCCTAACCGGCCCACACCAGGATTATTTAGGTTACTGACACTTGTACTTTGTCGATTAATAGGTGGAGCATTTGCCACATCCAAGTCAAAATATTGTAATTTATGCTCATTTTTTGGAGGCAACTGCAATTGCACGGAATTTATACTCATTGCTGTGGCAGGTAATTGCTGCATTGCTGCGTTAGCTGATGCCGTACGCTGGTGCTGTATTGTAAATGTCGTTGGTGGAGCATTAACTGCAGTTGGCGTATTGCACAATGAAGGATTTGAAGTGTTGAAAGCATAATTGGGTCGTGGTTGCCGCGGTAATGTGCGTGTTTCCATAACATATGATGATGAATCGGTGTCGTTTGATAGAACCATTGATAGTGGAGCACCTGTAGTTCGTCGTGTACTGTTGCCCAAAGTGTTAGAATTTCCAATCTAAAAATATTTCAATGTTTAAGTTAATACCAAAATATAGAAGTCAGTTTAATTTATAATTTATTACCTTATAAGCATTTGGTTTATTTTTTCTGTCCACAGATGGTGGCTTTAAAGGTTTTTTGTCATGTAGACCAGCCGAGCTGTGTATCTGCGTGGATTGTAAACGATTAGCTAAACTGTCTACTTGATTTGTTAACTGTGGTGGCTTTGCTGCTAATTCTTCTGGTGGCTTATCCGCCTCAATACTTAACTTCGGTTTTAGTTTCCTGTTGACAGGTGGTACGTTTGTATTCTCGATAAAGTCATAACGAAAAACATTACCCTCTACTTTACTAGGAGCAGCATTTGTATAACAGTGAGGTCTGGGCAATGTACGAATATTCGACGATTGAGGACCAAGAGAATGGGTTGCCGAAACAACTGATGATGGTGAACCTGGGGCCGCATCTAAGCCAGCCATCAAATTTGGCGTTGATGAAGCTATTGGATTGACCTCAGGGCTAGCTAATTTTTCCATTAAATGTGACATATTGTAGTAAGGTAATTGATGTGAACGAGGAATGTCATAACTTTCATCAACAACAGATCTGGCATCCCGTGGTCCTATAATAGCCGGAGATGTATTTTCCGTATCCGAGAATTGTGGTAAGTCTCTAGGTAATCTTAAGAAATTGAAGAAAAGAATTAATTACTGAATATCTGTACCATATTACTAAATGTTTTATCTTACTTTTCATTGTCTTTGAAGTCTAATATTAAGTTATTTTTATTTTTTAATACTTTAGCCAGTTTTTCCAAGCAATCGTTAGAATTTGGAGTTGATGAATTTGATTGGTCTTTTTTGATGTCATCTGGTAATTTTGAAAAACGTTGAGAGTATGTCAGAACAAATGATTCGTTTTCTACCGAACTATCAGAAGGTCTTGTATTGCGATCTGTGTAATCAAATTTAAAATTCAGATTATTTAAAAAGGAAATGCCTAATCTAAACAATATATACCCATATTTTCTCTTAATGGCATCGGATGAGCCCAATCGTCGTCATCTGTGAATACACTTTCTGAGTCGGAATCAGACTTTTGGCTACGATTTTTGGAAACATTAATAGGTTCTTGCTAAAAAAAAATATATTATATATGATTAAAGTATATAAAAAATGTAATTTATTTTTCATATATTACCGTTCCACAATTTGTTATTTTGGGTGAGTATGATTGATCGTTTGTTAAATTTAAACCAATATTGTTATGACTTCTTGGGGTATCATAGAATTTTGGATCTAAATTATTTAAAGGTGTTGAGGGATTGTCTCCATCCAACTTACGAATAAATAATATTAAAAATACAAGTTAAAAACATCCGTCTGTTCGATAAAAATAAAATATAAAATTACCATAAATTTTGGGCTACCCGAATAACATTCACTTATGGGTATATAAGGTCCAGATGCAGTGCTTAACGCTGGAGAAGGTTGAACGCTGTTCTGTTGAGATTCTGGCAGCGGAGTATTTTTTAAAACTAAGTTTTCTGGAATTTTACGAATCATTCCATTTGAACTGACGGAAATACGAGAATTATTTTGGAATGCTGCCGTATTTAGATATAGACTTGAAGATCCACTTTGTCCGGGTTGTTGAGAACTATTAGTACTAGAATGTGGTGCCACATTCACCACTTGTTTGTCAAAATGTGCATCACACAACAAGGTCTCTCTGTTTGTATACTCAGTATTTACATAAGCACTATCATTACTTGTTACATTTGCAGATGATGCAGCAGCCGAAGGTTGCTGTTCCACAACATTTAAAGGTTTTCTGAGAATGTTACTGTTAAAGCTCTGACGAGCATTACTTGCATTAGTACCGCTTGAGGAATTTATAGTAGTCGTAGTAGTCTCGTTCGATGTATTTGTGTGTGTTGTAACAGCAATATTTTGGATGCGATTTTCATCTGTTAAAGAGTTTAACTTTTAAAATTGTTTCCTGTGTTATTTCTTATTTTCAAAATATTTTACCTTGCGATTGCTTAGTATCGTGCAGATGGCATACTTGACATATACAATTTACCCAATCACGCATATCTGTTTCCGTATCCGCTGCCAAATAGTATGTACGTTTTGGTGTTTTAATATCAAACATAAATTGAAACTTTTGTTTACGATTTTCCAAACGTAAACCACAATCCACCTGTTCGCATTGATCCAAATCGATTACACCTTTTAATTTGCGACACTTACGGTCGGCATAGTATTCAAGGCAAAACTGTTCGGGTATCTCGCCCTGTTTTAAAGTAAACCAGCGCCTACGCCAACGCTATAAAAAAAGGATTGAATTTCTTTCTATAACTTCGTAATTAACAACAATGAGTACGTATGTGCTAGTAATATTAATAGGAGGACTGTATTGTATATGATTAAATACACAAAGACTGCTATCATTGTAATGAACAAACACCCAAATACATATGTATGACACATAAATAAAAACAATTTTCAAATAAATAGTAATGTAGATAAGAATTACTACGAAACAAAATAATAACCTATTAAATAATAGTCGATTTCGAGCTTAACATATGGTATTAAAATAAGTAGCCAATTAACTGATTTAATACAAAGAAAAGATGTTCAAAACAAGAAGTAAAAGTCGTTAAACAGTGCGAAAGTATTTAATGTTGAAGCAGAATTATGATTTGCTAGAAATTGAGACCTTATTATACACACTGAAGACTAGCACAATTCATGCTAGTCCACCAGGTGTCACCAAGTACTTTTAATAAAATTAAAATTAAAATTATTATTTTTGTGAAGTTAGCAATTAAAGTTTTTTTTTTACAATGTTAAGTTAACAGAGAATGTTAAGTGAATATAATTGAAAAGTATGAAAAGAAAATCGATTAAAATTGACCAAAAATTATGAAAAATTGGAGAAATATTAAAAGAAAGAAAAATTTTGAAAACAAAACAAACAAATAACAAAAAAAAAAATGTTTCCTTATCATAGATAATTAAGTTTTTTAACTAAATAAACACTTTATAAATCATACAAAATCGGAAAAAGGATGTTTGGGAAATAGATCCAGTGGGCTGGATAATCGTGGTATATAAGATTTCAAAAGAGTTTCGATACGGTCGGGCGTTACTTAGGAACAAAGATAAAGGCAACGAAGAATATAACTTTCGCAGCAAACTTCTCACACATAAGATAATTGCCACCACAGATTACTAAATGAAAAAAAAATATTTTCTTTTATTCTTATACACTCACCAATAATATTCAAACCACAAAAGTTTAAATTTTTCTGCGCAACTACTTTAGTTTAATAAATATACTCTAATATGTAGCATAATTTGATAGTGATTGTTATGTGCTACATGTAAATATTTCTACGATATTTATGCAGAATGATTATTACACTTTTTATAAATTTTGTATTTTACATATTTATTACCACATATACCATACATAAACGTTAACCTTTAATTAATTTAGCTCAAAAAATGTCATCGTTTTGCAAATATCAATAGCTGATAACTATTAACATAGGAAAGCGCAAAATAATACGAAAATAATTATGACTAACACTTTTTCCTAGAAAAAAAAAAAATAAAATATGCGTTATTTAAATTGCAATTACTTTTTATTTATTGTATTTATTTTTTCTTTTTCACTCATATTTTCAAACATACATATTTACGTACTTAGTAATAGTTGTATGTTAACGCGATTAAATAAATAATTAATAAAGAACAAACACTATAATGAGTTGTTATTGCTTAAAAGTGCAAGTTTATACTAAACAGACGTTAAAAATGGAAAATTGAAATACTACGAGTATGTACATGCTTGTGGGGATTGATTTGCGGTATAATGGTTACAACGAAATTTCTGCACAAACCAAAACCAAATCGAAAAGTAATAAACAACCTCAAAACAAACTACAAAAAGTTAAACGTAACCATACATAGTACATAGTAAAACTTATTGACATGACTAGTTGACCATTTGGAGAAGAAATAAGGGAAATATTGTGGTATTTAATAGAAAAAATTAAAAAGATCTATGTTAAGTTATGCGCGCATAAAAAATTTCAGTCGCTAAAATCATGTTAACTAAATAAACTTCAACATTCGTTTTTATTTTTTACAAAAATCGATTACTCGATTGATTATCGAAGATCAAGTTCAGTTCTATTTAGCGATTAAGATTTATTACGCGCATAAAAAAATTCAGTCGCTAAAATCATGTTAACTAAATAAACTTCAACTTTCGTTTTTATTTGTTATAAATATTGATTATGGTTTTACATAAAAAATGTTATCGAAAATGAAGTTCAGTTCTATTTAGTGATTAAGATTTGTCATAAAGTCTATATTTTTAAATAATAATTAATGTAACCGCAAGAATGCGACGTGAGCTATGAAAGTTAATTTTATTTAATTACTTCAAATATATTTTCTATTAATTGAACAAAATTAAATAGAAAAATATCTTAAAACAGTTTGGTTTTATCAAACTCTTTTCTTTCTTTTAAAAAGATTTCATTATTACATGTGTTTTAGGGTTAACAGAGTAAAATTTTGTTTCAAGAGGACAACATTTGCTGTAAACAGACCACTGTTAACTATTTAACAGAACCAATCTGAAGAAGCCCATACATTTTGGAATTAATTATAGGACATAGACGAGGACGACAGGACTGATATTCAATGATGACAAACAAGTTTTATGTAAACCGAAAAAAATAAAAAATTTAAAAAAAAAATGTTTGTACTATATTTAAAATTTCTAAAAAGGATTAAGAATCAGTCGTCAAAAATAAGTAAGTGTACACATATGCCACTTAATACAAATGGTAGTCTGAAAGGTTTACTTCAAGACCCTATTATTTCTATATCCTTATTTATCAAATAGAATGTACACAATATATAAAGTTAGTATTGCTTTCTTCATCTGTTTTACCACACTATTAAGTATAATATAATGAATCAACTACTTGAAGACTCTGCAGTAAAAACCTGTGTATATAATTTTTAATAATGCATTTGTAGTTAGAATTCATGTGGCGTTAAATGATGTTTCTAATAGATACGAATGTATATACATTCATGTATTTTTTCCATAGCAAGTTCAAATTCTTTTAGACCGTAAACAAATCGAATATTATACAATAAAAAGGCGAACGCCCACACATATATTATTCTTTGAAGATAATAAGAATAATTTGTAGAAGATATAATAATAATAAAAACAAAAATATATTTTACTTCTCTCAAATTGAAACCGATTAACTACACAAATTAAAAAAATATGTTAAACGAGAGATAAATAAATTATTCTTACTGTCTTCTTTTAATAGGTTAGTAACTACTTATTGTTACAAACTATTAGATTATCGTTTCAGTAGAAAATTGTTTTTAGTCATGCAGATGACAATGCATTGATGTAGCGTTTTAAATATAACTGAGCTACTATGCACTTAAGCATTTAAAATTAGATTGATTTACTGTTTCATTTTTATTACAAATTAATTAATATGAATTATTTAAAAGAATTTTCTTAATAAGCTAAAAAGCTAACACGTAAAAAGCATGAAGTCTTTATTTTTTCTTTAATTGGAATTAAATTATTATGGATGTTTTTAAAAATATTGTTTTGTTGTTAAATTTATATTAACAAGCTTATTTGATCATAAAAATAAATAGAAAATGCCTTAGCAGAATGAACTTTTTTACTATGAATATGATCACGGGTAGATAACATCTGGTATTTACGAAACCAAAGGAGTAAATTCGAAGGAAGTATGAGCCACAGTTGCGAAGCTTTCATCAGAAACGAAGGCTTGAATATTGAATAATAAAACAATTTTTATATTTTTCCAAGATTATATCATTTAAGCGCTCATTTCATTGGTGTCTAAGCTTGATGAGTATTTCTTATTTTTATGTTAATGCATTTTAACTGAAGTATACATATATACTATTAAATATTAATAATAACTCTTTGCAAAAAAACTAAAAATTTGTTGTTTATTAATAGTATTTAAGATTTTGTAGCATAAGAACTAATGGTAAAATATACATACATACGTATGTGTATATCCACAACTATAACTACAGGTGTTATAACCTGCAGCACAAAATATATATTTATGTATATTGTATATACCATTTATTTACCACATTAAAAAAGGTGAGAATAATATATAAAATGGCATGCAGTTTTATTTGTGAAAACCATTGACTTATTATTTATTTGTACATTATTCTCTATACATTCATAAATTGAAGTCATTAATTTATTGAAAACAATGATTAAATCACTAATAACAAAAACTATTTTAATAATAATTCCCTGATCGTTCAATTTGCTAATATAATGCATTTTTATCTCAATATTGAATTAATATTAAAATGATCTGAAATTAGAAAGGTTTTAATAAATAACCGAGTATGTATACATTTAGAAGTAATTCTTTACTGCTAACTCTATTTGATATAATTCTCCCTACTACAAAGAACAATATTTTTAAGGAAAAAAAATAACGAAAAGACACAAAGTAAAATGCAAAACAAAAGGAATTTGATACTTACAGCACGCCATATACGCTTCGTGGGCGGTGATTTTATCAACCAGCCCTCATAGTAAATTTCTTTGTTCATATCGATTTTGTTATGTTTCCACAATTTTAAATCAATTTTGTTGGTTTGGTATTTATTATTTAAAAAAAAGATATTACAAGATTTTTAAGAAATTATTTTTTCTACTTCTTTATATCTGATAATCTCCACCCAGAAAAAAAAACTATTTTTTGTCACGTCGTATTTATTTTTTAAGTCGTTGTTTTCGTGTCACAGGAAGTTACAAAAATTGTATATATAGTTTTTATTTTAAACTTATTAAATTAATTAGAAAACAATGGTAAACCGTTGACACCAATTTTCAGATTCTGAATAACAGAATATGAATAAGAATAATAACCACTTTGACAACAAAAATTAAAAATTACAAACTCTAGAACGCAAACGAAAAACAACTGAGGAAAACAAGCAAAATACTAACAAGAGTTGCCAACAGCACTATTAATTTAAAACATGGTTGTTCATTTAGTAATACCAAGCTCCAGCCCAAATTTGCCATTGATGAACCAATTTATTTGGAAAATGTTAAATTATTAAATATTTTTTTATAATAAAAATATATCTATATAGATTTAAATAATTTCCAATCCGTATATATCGAAATAAAAGGGATATCGATAATAATAAAGTACATAGTAGATTTCCAAAATCTTTTTAAAATTAATGAGATTTTAGTAAGTTTAGAGAAAATCTGCTTTTTATACGCAAAATATTTTATTTTTAGCTAAAAAAATATAACTCTAGAAAAGTTATCACAAGCAAGGACATGAACCTGTTATCGAACAAATTACTATTTACAGAAGTTTTATTTAATTTTAGTTCTAATTGAGTACATATTATTAATACTCTTTGTACTAAAAATACAACTCTGCAAATAGAAAAGATGATATTTGCAACAACAAAAAATACATACCTGCAAAAGAGTACTAAATTTTACAACACTGTATTCAGAAAACTGTCAACCGGCATTATGCCATTTGCACATCTTTTCATGTTTTATTTTCTCTGCTCATTCCTTGGTGTTCGCACGAAAGAAAGTATATGTCGGGAAATTGATAAATAATTTTAAATATTAAGGATCGTGAAAAAAAATATTTATTGTAATTGAAGTTAAAATACAGTTGAATATAAAAATATACATTACAAGAAAAATAATTTTTCATTAATAGAAATAAAGAAAGTTGTATATATAAGTTAATTTACAACATGGCGACACAAGTAACAAACAAATCTGGAACTGGTTGGCCACGCCGTAGCAGTCAAGGACAAATGGATAATGGTACACAAAAATTTAGTCCCAACCAGTCATTAACAATTAATCGGACAATAAATCTGTAAGTAAAATAACTACAAACTTTTCCATGTCCAGAGGAACTATGTTAGTTTATTCTGTTCCCATATTTCCCATGAAGAGAACCAAACGTTTCTTATAAATGTTGCCAGATTAATATTTATTTAATTAAAGGGGTTAATATCTACGAAATTCCCAAATTTTTTATACAATTATCTTTCTATTTACATTGGCCATTATGACACTTTGTAGTTATGACTACGAATATGTCGATCTTATTTATGACTGGCCATGAAACAAATTAATAAAACGAAATTTAAAATGGTTCTATTTTATTTGCTTATAATCTCTACAAACTGGAAAAATTTGTCTTAATTTTCACTGTAGTACTTTGTTAAAGAATTATCTCCAAGCCGCTCAGCCTGTATAATTCTTAATAAAGTTGAAATAGTAACGTATGGATCATTTGGACTAATACTATGTAAAAATTTAGATTAATTTTATATAATAGTATCCTAAGAAGAAAGTTTAAGAAGAGAAATTGTTATAATTAAATGGATTATGACCACTGAGTGACAATTTTTAATTTTTAGTTACAATATTTTCATTAATTAACTCAATAGCAGGTAAACAGTTTTTAAACGCTTTCGTGATTTTTTTCTAAGGCCGCATAATTACGCCAAGTTTATAATTATTATTAACAATATTTTCATTGAGTAATATAAAAGCAGGTAGACAGCTTTCAGACGTCTTCGTGGTATCATTAAGAAGTTTATTAATTGTAGGTTTTTACCCTTATTCTTTACAAATTGTGAATTTCCAGATCATTTAATGAAAAACAAAACCCTACCCTTCGGAAAACTTAAATATCGTCGCATAAGCCAAGAACAATTATAAATAATAATTATTAATAATATTTTTATTGAGCAATATAATAGAAGGTAAATCGTTTTTAGACGTCTTCGGGATTTCATCAAGAAGTATATCAATTAATTAAACTTTTTTCTTTTAAATTGTAAATTTAAAGATCATTTCAGTAAAAAGCAAAATCTTTAGCTCTGCAAGATCATAAGGCTTGAAGAATTATATTTTTTCGACACATAATTGTGCCGAGAACAATTATAAAATATTCCCAATATTTTTATTGATCAATATAATAGCAGGTAAGCAGATTTTTAGAACTTTCATTAGGTTTCATTAATTACAGGTTTTACCCTCTATACATTATAAATTCTAAGGAATATGTGATTAAAAAATCCTTAATCTATGTTATATTAACATGCATTATAAATATTACCAATATTTCTTCAAGTATTTCGCTTTATTGAGCACAAGTGAAACACTCTAATCATTGAGTGCTATATTGAGGGTAATTCTATTATTGTTCTCTGTATAGGAAGACAACATGGGCAATAATTTTAACATGCCTTAATTTTGTTTTCTTATTAGTAGATGTGAAAAATTAGTTTCTTGAATATTTTTAAAATAAATAAGACAAATGAACAAAAAAAAAAATTATATGGCTAACTCAATGTATTACATATTAGCTAATAGTAAATCTTATAGAAAAATTTATATACACTACTTTATAAATATTTTCAATGAATAATTAACATTTTTATTTTAATATGTATTTTTTAGATATCCTCTTACAAATTATACATTTGGAACCAAGGAACCTTTATTTGAAAAAGACCCCTCTGTACCTTCTCGATTCCAACGTATGCGTGAAGAGTTTGATCGTATCGGCATGAGACGTTCTGTCGAAGGAGTGCTATTGGTTCACGAACACGGTTTACCTCATGTGTTATTACTACAACTTGGAACAACGTTTTTTAAACTACCAGGTGGTGAACTAAATGCTGGGGAGGATGAAGTAGAGGGCCTCAAACGTCTATTAACAGAAGTAAGTACATTACAAAATGATTACAATTAACGAGGAATTTCATACCTATGATTGCAATGCAGTCCAAATGAAGAATATTGTGAAAATGTTATTAATAAAATATCCTTTAACACTTTATTGTTAATTAGTTTAAATAATCAAAATATTATATGGAGATATAGAAAAAAAAGATGAAAAACATACAATTGTATTAGTGGTGTTGTTATGGATGTTGTTTTGTAAATTAACCCACTATATATTACAACAAAAGCCTAATGAATATGATGATGTATTAATTTAATTTTTGTTTTATGAAAATCACATTGTTATTGTTATATTCGAATTGTAATTTATTTAGACTTTAGGCCGTCAAGATGGTGTTAAGCAAGAATGGATTGTTGAAGATACTATTGGAAATTGGTGGCGACCGAATTTTGAACCCCCACAATATCCCTACATACCACCACATATAACAAAACCTAAGGAACATAAGCGTTTGTTTTTAGTACAGCTACACGAAAAGGGTAAAGTTTTAAAATTGTATTTTTAATTTATTCCTTTATTATTATTGTTTTTTAATGTTTAGAATTTAAGTCGAGGCCATAAGTTGTATTACTCTTTTCAAGATCATTCCTAATTGTAAATTCATTATTAAATTTATATTGATCTCAGATACATTTAATGTAAAATTCAACTTGTGAAAAAAACGTTTACATTAAAATTACATCTATTCGTAAAGTGATAAATTTCAATTTTATAATTAATTAACTAGACAACAACTTAAACTTAAAGTTATTAAATCGAAATTGCTAGATGTATTTTGTCAGGAAACATGTTCAAGTTTATCACTCATTTATGTCACTTAAATATTACTTCCAGTCTAATTATCTTAAATATTTTTTTAATAATGACTACAAAATTGAATTTAAGATTTAAAAATCTTCAAATTGAGAGTTTTAATGTACTTTCCTAAGCCAATCAAATTCTTCTTGTTCTTTTCTTTTTATAACATGTTTGAATATTGTAATTAATTATGCCTTAAATATTGTTAAAAGGCCTAAGTTTTCTTTTGATTTTGTAATAATTTTGTTCAAGGATTTGTATTGGTCTACGATCTTTTTTTGTTTCTGCCTATTATAAATTTTGCAATTTATATTTGTACTTTCTAAATGTAATGTGGCTTGAAATTGTAAGTCACAGAGTCATATGAATATTTTTTATAAAGAATATATCTATATTAACACAACAAAAATATGTAAATTTTATAAATGTATTTTACAAATGACGTTTTATATTCGACAATTAATTAAGAAGTCTAGTAATTTAAACTTTAAATGAAACAATTAATTATTCAAATTTTATTATGTTGAAATGTATAATTTCGAAAATACTTTCTATATTTTACTCCCCTTTTTTTTAAGACGAACGAAAATGTATATAAAAGGCAATTAAAGAGTTAATTTCCTACAAATTTTCAATTGTCTGCAATTGTTCGTCTAATAACAGACATATATATTATGTTAAAGACAATAATGAACAACCAACTACCAAATCAACTTTAAAAAAATTGAAAAAAAAAATAAAAAATATATTCATAATACAAAATGAAAACTAAAATAAACAAATTTGAATATTCAAATTTTTACTTCAATTACCCAACGAGGTAAAAAAATATTTTTTTCTTTACCTCTAATCTAATCTTGTTGAAATGTAAACAAATTATGTTAATAATTCAAATTTGTTCTTGTCAACATATATAAAACGTCATTAACATGCAATTATTTTTAAATTAGAAAAGAATGTAATACATTTTTTAATAAAATTTTATTAACTTTATTCATCAATTAAAAACACAACGTTTTGTAAATATAATTTTTGCATATTTATAGTTTATTGAAAACAAAATATTAATAACCTAGTTAAAATTAATTACTGTATATTAGAATTTATTATTTTTTTTCCGAATATGTAACATTAAATATATAGTCTTACAAATTTATTAATAAGACAGAAAATAATTAAATATATCAGTTGACATTTGAAGATTATTTTTTATTTTACCATTAAGATTAATGTTTTTATTTTATTTTTTTATGTTTAGCTTTGTTTGCGGTACCTAAAAATTACAAACTCGTAGCTGCGCCACTCTTTGAACTCTATGATAATTCACAGGGATATGGACCGATTATATCTTCCTTACCTCAAGCTCTGTGCAGGTAAATATTGAATATACATACATGCATATGTATATATGACTTCTAAAATATTACTTTTTATTTTTCTTTCTTTTAGATTCAATTTTATTTATATGTGAGTAGAGCTGGAATCTTCTTCTGCAGCGCTTAAAATGGCAGAATTTTATAATGATAGATCTATTGATCTGCCAGAAAAACAAACGTATAGAAATGATTATAACGATTATACGGAAAAGGATTTCTTACATCAATCAACATACAAACATTCTTTTTAATCATTTCAATTCATATAACTAACAACAACAAAAAAAAAACAACAAAAAAAAAGAATTATTTATAAATTAAATAAGTAAACATGTAGACGTAAACAAAACATTATTTAGATTTTTATTAAAAGAACACTTTGAATTACAAGCTGGAACACATTTTCGAACAACAAAGTAAAAATGCTTTATGCACTCTTTTATTAAACATGTTGTTTAATCTATTATTAGAAAAACAAATTAATAGTAATACTTACTTATTTCTGTTTACCTAAAGTAAAGAAAAATAAAGACTTATTAAAATATACA